>JAEMWC010000559.1:210000-240000 GCA_016490735.1 Pachyseris speciosa | reverse complement strand
TTGACTTGTTGTAAACATGTACTTTCAAGAGAGGGAGGGTCATAACACTAAAATAATGATAAAAATACTTTTGCCTGAACGGGGACACATCCTTGAAAAAAAAAAAATAAAAATAAAATAAAATGAAACTTCTTAGTATGATTGTCAGCGGTGAAGATATTTACTGTGTGCTTTCCTCAACACTGACGGACAGTACAAAAAGGCGAGTATAACAACTATTAAACTTTGTAGTATCATGCAAGGCAAATAAAAGAAATTATTGAATTGTCAGCGAAGAAGATATTTTCTGTGTGTTTACCTAAACACTGGTTGGCATTACCATCTAAGAAAGACGCCAAAAAATATGTTCTTTTGCTTTATGAAAATGTTTGGCTTCTTTCTTAGTACTCTAACTTTAAATATGTGACTGATCATCGCAGTTATGAACACTACTTAAGCAGTAGGCTTGTTAGCTCAGTCGGTAGAGCGCTGCACCGGTATCACAGAAGTCGTGGGTTCGAATCCCGTACAAGCCTGAATTTTTTTCAGGCTTTATTTTCACTACTGCTTAAGTAGTGTTCATAACTGCGATGATCAGTCACATATTTAATCATTAATTCGCAGTTCAAATATATGATTTTCGTATGTTCATTCTCATAATTTTATACTTTAACTTTGTTGGAAATGGATTATTGAGAGGGATAAATTTGAATAGCTAAGAAATCTATCAATAAAATGAAGCGAAAAATTTCTGATTCATAAGATTTAGCTTCGTATTCTTTGAAATTCCGATGTTGAGAGAACTATCATAAGGGAAAGCTGCTGACCAGTTCGGCGTAGCATGCACTGGACTAAGATGGGACGCGAGCTAGTGTGGGTGTCGTAGAGAGCGAGGCGGATTGTACGCGTGAGAGAGAAAACGCGCACGATATTCCAGCGCCTGCTGCGTATTAAAAAGTCTAAATCAACAAAGTGTCGTGTATTATCGGAGATGTCGGACGTGGCGAATTATCTTCATATTACACTCATTTGAAAATAAAGGGGTTTTATTGGACGGTTGGAAACATTTTCAAATTTTGATGAAGAAATACATTTTTTGCGCATGAGCGGAAATTAGCAAGAGAAGGAGCGAAATGGGAAATATCGAATACCATCGATTACAGTGATGATTACGCCAATATTTGCTGGCCGATTGAGACTCTGAGTGGTAGGTAGGTAGGTTGCCTTTATTTATACACGATGTATATGAAAGCTGAAAACTTGTGGGGTCGTGTACAATACATTAGTACTAAATTAAAATACAAGTAAAGCTACATATTAAATATTAAATACAATTAAATGTAGTGTAAATGCATATTAAATGCTGTCAGTGCGACGTGAAACATGTTAGCTTACATTCAAATATAAACAAAATCTTGTGGTAAACTAGTGGTAACATGCGAAGTTTTGAGCTTGACTGGGAACCAGTCATCTCTTGGTGGAGAAAGACTGGGTCCCGTAATAAATCAACATGGCGGAGTGAGCGCTCTTCTCAAGCTTTGTAGGGTTACAAGATGGTAAATCTTACCACTATTGCAAGGGGACGGAAGCCCCATCTCATTTACGGAGTTAAAAGAGCTAAAGTGCCAATGAAACTTCGCCCTCATTTGCTGCCTAGCAAACCGGATATTGGAAGTAAGTACAAGAACTGTAAACTTATAATAGCTTAACTGAAAGCCCAGGCTAGGACTGAAAGCTTCGGCTTCTTTGCAGATGCTTCTATGTTTCGACTTGAGACGCAGGGTAACAAATTCACTGATGAAGTCACGCATTAATCCAGTGAACGCTTGTGGATCCAGTTACATTTTGAATATTCCATTGGTCGGTTTATGATTGGATTTGATTATTTGAATAAACCCGGCCGGCATAGCCGATCGAACGTTCGGAAATCGAACTCAATCGATCTCAATCCGTGAGTTGAGTTCGAATGAGTTCGGCAATAGAATGAAATCAAACACCGAACTTTGTGTGAGTTCGATTTCCCAACCAATCAAATTCAATCAAATCAAACTCAATCAAACTCAATTCATTGGATGTTGTGTTCAATTGAGTTTAGCCTGACGGTATTGTAGGTGCGCAGACTAAAGAGCCGCTAAACGTGAGATGCGAAGCCGCGAGGAGAATGGGGAGGAGGCATTTGAAATACCGTCTGCCCCAAAACCCTGGGCTTTTTAATAGTCCGCACACCAATGTGCAGGAAAAATGGATTGGTTGAGAGAAGTAGACACGTCAATCAAATTTTAAGTCTCGTTCAAACAGCGCATGGTAGTTGATGATAGTTGAAAAGTCCAATACTATCATCAACAATCATGCACGCAGTCAAATGGCGAAAACTATCATTGACTATCATGAAATTTTTTAGCAGGTTCAAAGTGAATGATAGTTGATGATAGTCGATGACAGTTCATGTTCAAATGTGTGTGAAGGTTAAAATTATCATCGACTATTATCAACTATCATTACCGTTTGAAAGGGGCCTTAGATAATCCCTTGCATACTTCCCAAGGGACACTTTGCTTTGCATATGACAAACCATTTGTAAAAATAATCGTGCAGTCTCCATTGCCAATCAATCATTTAGTCAGGAATGGAATTGAGAATCTACTTTACCCTTCCCTACAAATCACCACAGTTACATTGTCAACAGCAAATCAAAACCGCCTGTCCTGCTGAGACACTAATCATAAAGTATCTATCTAACCTTAAAGGCTGGTTTACACAGTGACATAAGCATAAGCATAAGCATAAGCATAAACATAAGCATAAGCATAATGATGTTTACCCTTGTGACATAAGCATAAGAAAAGTGACATATGCAAGCTCAATGATCTACAGAATCATGTCGTGGTGGTATGAGATGAGCCACATTTCCAACGTCTTCTGCTGTTGCTGCTGCTACGACGCTGAAGACGACGGCGACGAGAAAGAGAGCGTGAAGACATACAAAGGTTCTGTTGGGTGAGAGATATTTTCCAAAGCAGAAAAGAACAAGGAGACTTTCATAATTTGGTTTGAGAATTGCAACTAGCAGACCAAGAATTTTATTTCTTCTCACTAATTATGATTGCTAGTTCCATTTAGATCTAAAGTTAAAGGAAAATTTTTAAACTGGATGCTATTCACTTGAATTTCCGTGGGCACCAAAAACAGCTGTTTCCTTGTGCTTATGCTTATGAAGGCCCCGGTTTACACACTGGTTCATGCAATATAAGTATAAGCATAAGAAAATGGAAAAGATTTCTTTTTCTTATGCTTATGCTTATGCTTATGTCACTCCCGTTTACACTGCTTATGCTTATGCTTATGTCACTGTGTAAACCAGCCTTAACACTTACAATGTATGTCTGACAACATATTCCAAATAGAGGGTCCAAATAGTGTGACCTTAACATGCATTAATGAAAAACAAAAAATCAGCTGTTGCTGAAAACTGTCTACACAAAGCCTCTGATATATATATATATATATATATATATATATATATATATATATATATATATATATATATATATATATATAAGAGAGTTAAAGCTCATTGGAGCGAAGATTTCAACAAAGGCTATACTACGAGCAGTCCCTCTTTATTTCCTTTGTTGATGCTGTTAGCAAGCGTGAAGCGCAAGCGAGCAGAAATTGGGGTGAGCAGAGGTCAGCGTGACTTCCGTTTGCACCGATTTTTGCTCGCTCATGCTTTGCGCTCTGTCGCTTGCAAGATTGACAAAGGAAAGAAAGAGGGACTGCTCACAGTCTAAACAGTCTAAACAAAGGGAAAATTTGAACATAGGCTAGACTACGAGCAGTCCCCCCTCTATATTTCCTTGTGGATCTTGTGAGTGAGCGCGAAGTGTGCTCATACCGATTTTTTCTCGCTCGCACTTTGTGCTCTATTGCTCACAAGATTGACGAAGGAAAACAAAAGGGACTTCTCGCAGTCTAAACAAAGGCTAAAGAGCAGACAGGCAGGCAGTATTTCTCGCAGCTGCAAGGCTGTTCAATGTTGCAGCTTCACTGCTCACTTGAAACTAACGGCTCTGCTGCCTCCTCCTCCACCTGCCTACAAATACCTTGAGTTCAGCAATGGAACTTAATCGAATGCAATCCAATGAATTGTGTTTGATTGTGTTCGGTGAATAAATGCGCTTGAACAAAAGTCGTGTCATATGGTCTGGCCGACTGCTTGGTTACTGTATGGAAGCTCTGGTAAACTGTGTTATGAAAGCCTTTTGAAAACAAGGTTTTCTCATCCGTTTTTTACTGACTATTCAAAAACAAAAAATTAACTGTTCACAGCAGTAAAAAGAGCAGATTTAAATGGGTCTTGCGCTTTCAGACCTTCAACAGTGGGATTTCTGCATGGACGTACTATACTGAAGTAACTCGAGCCTCCAAAACTTGTTATTGATTATCTTACGACAGTCAAGAGTTTGGAATCAAATGTTTGATTGAGTTTCATTGCCCAACTTTTTATGTCAGTTCAACTTCGTTTGATTGCCGAACTCAATCCATGGTTTGAGTTTGATTGAGTTTGATTAAAATTCGGTTCAGTTGGGTTCGATTGACTATACTGGGAATAATAAATCAAGCTTGCAATGCTCAACTTCAAATTGGTTGATATTTATGGCTTCACTTAAGAATTTTCTAAGAACCATTCATATTACATCTTAAAATGGAAAAAATAGCCACCAGCCTTATTGCCAGACCTGTACTCATAAACATCACTGTTTGTCTGTCACTTGTTAAAAGTAAATCATTAGAACTGATAATGAAATTCCAGTATTTTAATTGGCTTAGTACCCATGGGATTTTACTGGCTTTCAGCCATTGTACTATACTGATACAAGACAAATACAATGGCTTTTAAATCATAACAAACAAGAATTGTATCAACATTTTTAGGTTATTTTTACTTATAGGATATGAATAAATAGAGGGTATCTAAACTCTCAAATCCAGTGCACAAGGACAGAATACATAAAGTTAACTGTCAATTAAGTCTTTTACTGTGACATGAGTACTTAAGCTGATACAATAAAAATTATTGTATAACTGACTAAATGTAAATTTTTTGTCTCAGGGGCCCCATGTCTATCTGAAATGTTTAATTTGTTGGGTTGTTGGAAGAGCAATGCCTATGATGACTCATACTGTAAAGAAGAAATCCAATCATTTATGGATTGTGCTTCACGCCAGGTAGCAAAGGAATTGTCTATTCTGACAGATTGTTCTATACTGTATTTCTTGGTACCTCTCTTGTTATACCAGTACAAGACATATATACATACATGTATATACAGTACAGCTCAAAGGTAAGCGTCCACGTTAACGCGCTTCAAACGAGTTAGTTAGAAATGCGTTAACGCGAGTCCGTTTATCTAACGCGCTTCAAAAGCGCGCTTGAAGCACAACTCATTAGTATGTATGAGCTGGCGTATTGTTCTTGGTTCATTGTTCGATACCACGGCAACTTTTGTCATTTTTCAAAGCTCCAATAAAGAAATACAGTTCAGTCTAAATCAGGAAAATCGAAGAATTTATCCGATTTCCAAGTAAACCATGATATTTTCATCAAGCGACTGCATTTACAAAACAAACTACCGAAGTATTAAACCGGTGAGAAAGCGACTATAAAAAATTGCCCGGCGGCTTGCGTAAATGAACGTCGCGACGTACTTAACTGTTCATAATTGTGATGCCATCGATTCTTTTATAGTTTATGAAGTAGGCCCTTTTTGCATACGGCTACCATGTTTTCAAGGATTTCAAGTACATTTCATAAAGAGTCGAAATGGCCGCACCAAATTTAAACAACTTCGCCAAATTTTCAGCGCAAATTTGCATAGAATTGAAGTGATAAATGAACAGCGCGTGGTGTGTTATTTGATACGTGGCAAAACTCGAATATTTCATACTGATTATAGTTTTTTGCTTAAAGTAAGGAGTTTGTTGTTTTAGAAATATTTCTATATGTTGTGCAAATACCGTATTTTTATTAAGTGTAACGTAACGAATATAAATTTTCACAAAGAAAGAAGAAAATCGACTTTGCAAGGAAATCACTATAAGCGTCCCATCAGACGGCGACGAAAACAGAGACTTTATCAGAAAGAAAACTTAACAGATTGATCACCTTTTAAATAAAATCTAAGTGATGTACTTGAAATGAAGGAATTATTATGACCTTTCATATTTTCTTACTTCACCGTCCAGCGTGCAAGATTGCCGTTGCTTTATCCGCGGTCGTGATATTTTTGCCACTCATTGACTCATAAAAACACACACACAAAAAAACAAAAATATTATCAAACCATCGCTAGCCAATATACGTTTATCGTCTTATTATCATGGAGAGATCAAGAACGGAAGTTTCGTATTTGCATATCATGTCGGAAGATGTCCAAAGTTTTGATGAAGTTGCCGAGTTATACTTTGAAGCGCGAGACAATGTTGACAATGAAGAGATCGAAGAATTCCCCGTGGGACGATGAGTCAGAGAGCGACGAAGAATCCAGTGACGATGATTCTATATGCATTGACAGCCTGGAAACAGACTTATCGGAGAAAGCGAAAATAACTTCATTCCGTCAATAATACGTGCAACTGTAAATTCGGCGAAAATAAGAAACCGTGTAGCGCTGGCCATCAATCAAATTGCACGTGCAGAATTCTGTAAATTTGCATATGCGCGAGAACTTTTCGAACATTCCGCAGTAGCAGATGCACGCGCAAATTTGCTCTGTCGGTTAAAAAGATTGTATTTCTTTGCTAGTTCTTTTTTACTGCTGATATTTTGTGGGTAATGGGTACAACTGTCCTGATGAAGTAACCTTCTCACCGCCGCCGCCTGTTGGCAGGGAAATAACTTTCAAAACAATTCCACGGAAGCGAGTTGGAGTGGTTTTCTTCGCTTCAGTTCGGGACGATTAAAAATGGATTTTTATACAAAAATAACTCTTAGGCAAAGTCATCAGTGAAAGCTCATTCAATGTTTGAGTGTTGAAAACGCCATTATGTTTCGAGGTTTGAAAAGTCTGGCCAAACAAGGGATATATCTGTTAACGTCAGTTTTGGAACTGGCACGAATTAAGCGAATGTTGTCGTCGAATAAACATGAAGAGAAATACAATTGTAGCATTTCCAGTCCTATTTCTGGCCGCAGTTTGTTATTTTGGCTTATTTCTTTTGTCTGTGGAAACAATGTTGGACAAAGGAAACTCAAGCACTGAATAACAAAAGAGAAAGCGCGCTTCAATAACGCGCTTTCAAACGCGTTAACGCAAAAAACGTGCGTGTGTTTTGCGTGTGCGTTGGTCAAATACCTTTGAGCTGTACTGTATGTTGTAGGTCAAAATGAAATTCAGGTCAAAATGAATTTAACCTAGGTCAAAATGAAATTCCTTTGTCTTTTAACCCTAATTATTCATGATTCATAAATAATTAGGGTTAGAAGACAAAGGAATTTCATTTTGACCTGAATTTTATTTTGACCTACAACATATACACTTAATTTCAACTCAAATTATCAGAGCTAATATCTTCAAGAGACAAAAATTCATCATAGGAAGTTACATAATATATCAAAAACGAGTGTGAGTGTTTCATCAGGGGTTCCAAACACCTCAAAACAATAAAAGTACTCCACCTGCGGCATCATGCTTTCATCTGCTTCTTGGTGTTTGGAACCCCTGATGAAACATGAAGCACGAGTTTTTGATACGGCTTCTCAAACTTGCATAAAAGTACAATGGGATATAGCAAATATATTATCTGTATAATTAGCACCAATTGTTTTAACGAGCAAGAGCGAAAACATTCTTTCACATTTTTCACAACTCTTTGCCTGCATGCATTTTGTGGGAGTTGTTTGTTTCACGTCAGTAGTTATCCGCTGTAGTTGACACATGATGGTGGAGATCACTGACAGAGCAAGTTGTTTTCGTCTGCCTTAAACCTTATCCGAGGTCCAGTTGATACGAGGCCGTTCCAGTTTCTACAAAGTAAAAAAGTACCATGGCAGCTGGAAAGAGAGACGAAAGTACCAATTTTGAATCATAACAAGCGATCTAGTCAAAGATTATGACTTACGTGAGGTGAATTTGTTCCCCAGTAAAATATAGGAAGTGGATACTGTATCTCTTAACCAATAGCTTGCGAAGTTTGTCAAAGAAGTTGCTACAAGTACAAAGAGTCAGGGGGAAAGGTGTCCACCCAGTACTTTTTTACTTGATAGCATGTGTCTGAAGCGTCGATTGGACGTAAGTGACGATTTTGGTCATTTTGCTGATGTCGTCCAAATGAGCTGAATTTTTGCATGTGGCCTTTGGTACATTAGAAAAACGTGGCCCCATTTTTTTTTTTTTTTTTTTTTTTTTTTTTGCTTTTTTGCGCTGAGTTTTCAAGAAAACGTGGGCCAAAATACGCATTCAACGCATCACTTAGCACAGTCTTCCACCAAGCCCTTCATATGAAAACTAAGCGCCAAATGCTCGTAACTGACTTACATGTAAGACAACATGGAACGTCTCTGCTCAATAAGACATTTTGACTCATAAACAGCACACAAGATGCCCAGCTGACTTGGAAATAATTTATGCCGGATCTATTTTTTTTCTTGAATGCCGGCAGCTCTTACTACAGGTGTTACTACCCGTGTTTTGTTTAATCGTAGTGCTCAACAAGCTTGCATGACTCAGAAACAGTCCACAACATTCTTGGTTGACTTAAAACAGCAAACAGAAGCCTTGGTTAACCTTAAGTCAGGGCGCAAAGAGTTTGTCCGACTTGAAAATAGCATTCAAGGGGTTAGCGCTAACGTTAATTAAGTTAGACTTAATGGCGTTATTTGCATGTTGTGAAATTGAATCGTTAATTTTCTCTCATGCGTCACACAGCAAAGTGTTAAACCATCTCGCTTGATAATACATTTTGCTGTTTATCTCACGTGAAAATACTTCTTGCTGACATTTACCTCGCATGAAAATGCTTTTTGCTGATGTTTACAAGCCTCTACGAAAGCAAAATAACCGAGGTCCTCGCGGCAAAGTGATTTATGAGTTGATATTCGCCAGCATGTTTTAACCGGTTTACGAAACACCACACGATAATGAATACATTTTCGCTTTCAATATTTGCCACATGCGTCAACTTTTCCTAGCATTATATTCAGGATACTCATCAAAAACGGACGGACTTTTCATCTTGCCGGTTTCCCTGTCTTAAATGATTTCTCCGTAACGTTTCTGAAGTGAAAATAATCTACCCTACGCGTAGTCTGAGCAGATTTAATCCCGTTACATCACCCGCTGGAACTTTTCACTGTGACAACGCCCTCTGTGGCCACAATGAATTGTGGGAGAACTATGGCCTCCAAGCGCAGACAACTCTCTCCAAACATCGGAGATTTTCAGCCTAAAGTCACCCCCAAAACACCTCTCACTGTCCGAACTTTTAGCACGGTAACCTTAGACAGACGGTCCAAGACTAGCAACGGAGCGCCGCTTTTTAGACAAGAGTTGCTTTCAGACTTTTTATCGCCTGGCCCTGTAATCTGTACTCCAAAACAGAGGGATTTCATGATTTGGAAAGCACAGAGAAAACTTCTTTGGATTCTTTAAGAGAAGCTAGTGGCTTGCGGGTATCAAGACTTCATGATGTCTTTTCCACCACCAGGCGAGCAGGCAAACTCAGGCGTAATGCGATTAAATGGAACTCAGTACCGATTGAGCTGACCTCAACTGCGTAAGTTTCATATCAGTGAATTGATGTTTTAACCGCCAAACTTATAGTCTACATCACACTATCAAACAATAAGTACCTGCCAATCATTTCATGTCCAGTTTCAGTAATCCAAGCAGGAAAAACTGTGCTAACTGACGTGTTGAATGCCTATTTTAGCCTGCGTTTTCTTGAAAAACCGAGCGCAAAAAAACGAAAAAAAATATAGGGCAATGTTTTTCTGATGTATCAAAGGCCACATGCAAAAATTCAGCTCATTTGGACGACATCAGCAAAATGACCAAAATCGTCACTTACGCCCTTCTTCCAATGAGTCCTTCAATTGCCTGCATTGAAATTTTGGGGGTTGCTAATTAAAATTCAAGTGTCTTGATCAGTTTTTGAACTAAAATCGGTCGTGTCTTGATCCGTACTTTCATTGGGTATCAAGATACATGCACCTGACCAAAATGGGGCACTCCGATTGGCTAATACCCTCATGAATAATTAATGAGTTTGAGAAACAATTCAATTATTGTACATTATTATTAGTATAGGAAATCGTACATTGTTGAGAACAATAAAATATATTGATGATTAATAGATGCAAGTGATTTGGAAAGTTCTTGAAAGTTGGTTATCTATAACTGTTATTACATGTAGATTAGTATCATTATTAACAATAATAATTTTGTTATAATTATTTCTTTGATCAGTTATGTGATCAAACTGAACTAATATGACTTCAGTGTATTTTGATTTGGTATGTATGTTCCTCTATTACAGCTTGAGATGGGAAGACAAAAGTCAAGGTCTGATTGGACACAAGATGAAATTAACGCTACATTGAAACAATTCACACCAAATCTGAAAAGAGCGCGAAGCAAATAGACTTGTGACAGTGGATTTCATGAATAATCACAAGACCAAAGCAATGTGCTAGTTGGAGTGCCTTATAAAAAGTGTTCAAAGATGAGAAGAAAGCAACCAGACTTTAAAAAATGATCTTTTTTAAGTTAGGTGTCATACAGCTCGATGTTGAGTCATTATGTATAGTGTATATGGACAATGTGTTAAAGTTTTTGGACATTTGGATGTAAGTTTTACGAATCAATAGGAAGAAATTTGGCAAGACCAAGCTTTAGGTTTTTCTTAATTCTGAAAGACAACTGGGCATGCACAATGCTGAACTAGGAGGTGAGAGGGGATAGAGACTGTATGAACATGGTACAAAAAAAAAAAGAGTTTCCAAGCACACAGAAGAGCTGCTGGATATGTAATTGTACCCAGAAAATACATGTATATGGCTTTGTATTTTTCTCCGCCAGTCAGCAAGCTGAGCACTTCAAATGTATAACTTTACTGGTATGTCTTATCACCCTGATTGCTTTCCAATGTGTTGCTGTGGCGTCGATGAAGGCATTGTAACTTATGAACAGGGGAGTGCATATTGGGCAGGATTCTCCTTGGTTAACCCCTTGACTACTACACCGGCCAAAACTGTACATGCAGAACCATGTCCCCTTTACCGCTTGTGACATCTTCAGTTTTAATGCTCATAGACAACTTTTACATGTAACATGTTTAGGGGGAAGAAAAAACAAGTGATGTTGACCCAAAATTTGACGCGAGGAGCTCCACCAGCAAAGAGAGTTTTGGGCAGTTTTGGTTCTTTTTGGCCAGATTCTGGCCAGAAAATGGCTTGACAAGCTTGTTTTTCAGCAAAATGCTGGGGAGTTAAAGGGTTAATACAATGCCAGATGTTTTCTGGCCAATGGAGGTCAGGAAATGAAATCCATACTTCACTGGGATTAACCTGAAAGGGTACTGTTGTCTTGTAAAACTTCCACTCATACCATTTTCACCCACTCAATCTTCAACAAGTCCTCTGTAGCTATGTCAATCCTTGCGTGTACTAGCTAAGATAATCTAACACTCCTGCAAGGTAGACTGCTAGTAGTCTCTAATTTCAATGATGGATTGTGGGGCAGGAGAAACACATGTGCTTGTGTTCGTAATTGCGAGGACATGTGACATGAAGGGAGTGCTGAATTCTCCTCGCAATTTTGCGTACGTGTATTTCTTGCACCCATCAATCCATTGCTGAAATTAGAGACTACTTGTAGTCTACCTGCAAGTTTGAAGGTGGAGCAAGAGGCTAGGAGGATGTGAACTGCAGATGATTGATCTTTATTAATAATTTTACTTCCACACCAAACATGTCTGAATAGGATGTCAAATGAGCACATATCAGTGTCCAGTGTTTTGGTCTCTACAGTTAAAAATTTATAGCAACTTCGTTTGAAAATGAATGGCTGATATATGTCTAGCTTCCCTGCCCCTGACTCGTTTGCTACCAAGACTCCCCTCCCTTTTCTTGTGGCTTAGCAGTGACAACATTGTATGCTGATTATTGGAACCAAACAGTGTTTTGTGCTGTTGTGGAAGATGTGCACAAATATTGAAAAGCTTAGTGGAAAACTCTCCTGAATGACTTATAGGGTGCTTTTTCTTTATTTTGCTTAAAAAAAGTGCTGATTTCTCTCATACATGTTTTTGTGTGGTAAACATTGCCCAGTATTTTTTTTTTTTTTTCACTGTTTTGGCTTAGTTTTCGAGAAAGCACAGGCCAAAAATGCATAGTTCCTTAGATATATCAACGTTTTGACATTTTGAATACTACCAGTAAACCCTCTTTAGTGCCCGTCCTTTTTGCTATATTGTTGTTTGACTTATTATGTCAGTCAATTGATTATAACGTAAGTAACTCAACTCTCTTCAGTTTATTCTCTTTTTCACTTTTAATATTGTGCTTTCACTCATACAGCTGTGTCAGTAGGCATTAGAATAATTTACTGAACAAACTAAGACAAGAGTCCAACAACTTGAACATTGACTACATTTATAACGCCTTTTGCAAAGTAAGCTAAGCGCTCAGTGGTTTACAAGGAGATGGAATGACAACTCTGGTTTTGCCTTCACGGCCATGAATGAAATCAGACCACTTGTAGACATTCCCCTCCCCTGACTGGCAAGACTTTGACATGTGCTTAATCTGTGCAACTGAAAGCACATGATCCCAGACATTGACATTTGTCAACATCCCGATGAAGCTCTGGCTGATATCGAAGCCCCCTAGAAGGCTATCTTGTTCTTGACCCAGCGTAATGGAACCTCCAGATTTTATGATGTGCCCTGTCTTTAACCCAGTTCCTCGAGCTGCTGCAGTTCCATCTTTGTACAGTTTCCACAAGCCAGCAGTGTTTTCCCATGTTAAACAGATATGGTGCCACTTGCCATCATTTGCTGATACACCTGTGGCCCTGTGGCAAGCAAGAAATAATAGTTCTGATTTGAAAATTGAAAAAAAATCACTCATAACTCCCTCAGTAAGTAATTATTTCAAAAACTAATTCACATCTCAATTTTTAGTTTTTACTTCTTGAATGTCATGAGCTAGCTGCATTTTCTTTTTCCCTCATGTGTGTTTATGGATAGTTTGTCAAGACTGAAGCAGGTTAATCATCATCATCGTTATTGTCATCATCATCATTACAATTATTACGACTATTATTCAAGCATCCAGGGACTGGCAATTGCATAGTAGAAGAAGTGAAGTCAGGAAATGCCAAACATGGCTAATTTTTGACTTTCACATCCACTCCGGAAGTTTTACTTCACCATTCCAAGAAGAAAGCAAATTTTATCGACACTTTTTGTAGTGTGAATGGGCCTGATTAAGCAAGAGGTAGCATCAAAGGTCCTTAGGACTAGTGCTGGTGAGTGCTCTTGCCATCCTTAGGTCCATAAATCCAACAAATCCAAAACTAAAGAAAATGTTCATTCACTTGTGCTTGCATGATGTTCATATTAGAATGTTCACAGAATGAATTTGTAACTGCAAAACATACATGCACACAAACTGCCCTTATATTCTTACCTGTGATGGTTATTGATATATGCTCCCAATGACCTGTAGTTGAGGAGGAGAATTTCATTGTCAAAACCGGGAACTGCGTAACTAAACAGGTTACCACTGTTTCTTGTATCACTTGACTTCATCCACAGACACAAGGTGAACTGTGTCAAACTGGGCATGCCCCAGATGTTCACAAGGTTACTCACACTCCTAGTTGGAAAGTTGAGAGCATAGTCTGCAAAAAGGAAAATCAAAATTATTCATAGCAATTAGTGTTTAAGGGAGTATTAATTTCTACCATGCTGACATTGAGTGGCTTTCTGATGTTCTCAAATTTTTCCCATTTCAGCCCCTAATGCAATTTCATGTCTTTTTCAATTTACTGGTGTATAGATGGTATTTTTATAATCAATTTAACAATGTTTTGCTTTTCTAGTTTGAATGTTACAATGAATTAAATGTAATGATTACCTCTTTTTTGCCAGGAGAGCAAATATGGCTACGTCTATTTTAGTGACTAATAAAGCAGTATACATTACTGTATCACATCAGTATATAAATACTGTATGTGATAATTTAGCAGCTGACAAATCAATGCAGGCTAAGAAAATAACTATGACAATAATTCCAGGAACAATGGCCAACTATAAAACTGAAAGATGTTATCTTTTTTCATTGTAATCAGTGCACTTATCAATTGAAATCGCAACCCCCCCACCCCCAGGCCAAGGTGGGGGGAACAAAGGGTGTTTGATCAAATTTGACAGCATGTTTTGCCCTTGGGGGGTGGGGATTTCTCAAGATTTGCCATGTTCAATTTCCTCTTCCAGGACTGTAGGTGGGGTTTTACAAGTTTAAGTGCGCCAGTAGGGTAGGGTTTATCACCATTTTATTTAACATGAAGTCAAATCCTCACCCTCACTCGGGAATTTAGTAGTACTTTCCCTATTCAATTTCACTCGAAATTATTTGCTTGTCGTCAAACGAGTACCTTAAGTCATTTGATATTTAACTTAGGAAATTATCCTATTTTTCTTCAGATATGAAATGAGTTAATGCTAAATCATGGGGTGGCAATGTAAGCAAAACTTCAAAACTACCAATGGTTGGCCATTTCCTTCAAAACTACCAATGGTTGGCCATTTCAATTCTGCCACAAAAATGTGGACTGAGTTGTTTTGATGTTCCTTTGGCCGCGTTGTACGCTAACAAAAATTAATACATGCCGTCATCTAAATCCGCAAATGTATTATCTGTTCAGCAGTCGAAATTTCAACTGTTCTACGCCCAGAAAAAGCTCAGTCTTAACTTTATGACAACACGAAAAGTTCTCGGATCTTTCTGTAGACGAAGGCGATGTTTTGCCTGAATATCCTAAAGTAAAAGTTCTTACTTGTAACTTACCAGTCAGGGATGAGCCATCAGCGCAACCAAAAATGAGGCCAATTGCAATGCAGAGAAATATCGGACGCATGGTTCGTCTTTTCATTCAATCCTAAACAGAAGACAAAAACACAAACGGGAGAAGAAAGTGAGACTGAACTCACTAAAGAGAGGACACAGTCGTTCGCTAAAATGTTAGTTTCTGGTGTACACTGGAAATGCGTAAAAGACAACACATTTCCCGGGATGTTGAAATTTAATTTCATCCGTTTTAAACAAATCATCAACACGAACGGTTTTCTATTGATCCCGTACACCAATAGCCTGGGCCTTCATACACGACGAAAGTTTAGGTTAAGCAAGTAGTCGAGTTGAGGAAGAAAAGTGACTATTACAGAAGTAGACCTGAAACTTTGAGCAAGCGAGATACAGTATGTGTGCGGCGGGTTTCTTTTGCGGGTCACAGGTCACAGGTCACGGGTCACAGGTCACAGGTCACAGGTCATTTTTTCTAGAATTATACCACAAGAGTGACTTTCAATTAATGTGCTAACTAACCACTTAAATCTTTTATTACGGACCTCAAGTAACCCTGAACGGTGAATCCCTAGTCGCCAAACCATGGCGAGGGGGAATGGGGCTAGAACGTCGTCCTGTGCGCGAAAAGTTAAAGGTTTCGCTTCACTATGGCTTCTTTTAGGGATGCGAGAAACTTGTTAACGGCGCCGCTGTACGATGATTTGATTTCAGAAGAAAAGTATTTTATATAACATCGTGCTTTTCAGTGCACTCCATGACATTTGACCTATAACAAAAATTGAAATTAAATGAAGTTAGCGAGATAAAACATCTCACAAATAAATTGAGTTTTTCATGTACAAGGTTACCTAAATAATCCTGTCAGCTTTGTTTTGAAAATCGGGTAAATTTCCGGGAAAAGCAGAGGCAAATGCAATGAAAAGAAAAGATACATTTATCCATTTTTAGCAACGACGGGAACTTCGCTTCCAGCATTCGCCATAGTCGCTGCCGCTGTCGCTGCGAATTTGCATTTTTGCACTGGATCTAATATCGCTGGTTTAGAATATAATCCAGATTAGCCTTTGAGAGACACGGATTTCAAAGGTAAAATTGAAAAACAGACTCGCGTTCTCGAGACACCGCCGTTAGACACCACGTTAGGTGGACGGCAAGAGCATTACGTAAATTGCGGTCAACAAGGCCATCTTGACTTCGGGTTGATTGCCGTCCAGGGTTTCTTTAATTCCGTAATTAAAGGTTTAAGTGGTCAGTTGTCACATAAATTGAAAGTCACTCTTGTGGTATAATTCTCGGAAAAATTGACCTGTGACCTGTGACCCGTGACCCGTGACCTGTGACCTGTGACCTGTAACCTGTGACCTGTGACCTGTAACCTGTGACCTGTGACCTGCAAAAGAAACCCGCCGGTATGTGTGAAACCAACCAGTGAATAACATTTCAGTACTATACTTTCCTGCCAACAGCTTATAAAACGTGTTGAAATTGTTTCATTACTTTTGCATTTTCACATGTGCTTTGATTTAGAGATTATTTCTCTAATATTTGTTATTGTTTTTAAAGGTTTCCCAGATCCATTTGAAGGGCAGCAAGCAAAAATAACTGTACAACCCAATCCTTTTGTGAATCTACCGGCCATGAAACGCTAAATTTAAAAAACGCCACTGCTTTGAAGTTGCTTAAACTAGAACTGTCGTAAAAACAGAATATGTTTGGAGAATCTGAAAAGTGACATATCGATATTTTGTGAGCAGCGCTCTTTATATACTGAAATACTCACTTACCGGTATTCTTTTCCAAGCGATTAGCAGAATCCAGTCGCAGACACTGTGTAGTGATGAAATTACTGCTTTTAAGGAACAAGCCACGGAAGTCAAAATTTAAGTAGGGAGGTTCCAACAAGAAAATTTTAACCTTCTAACATGTTTGCTTTGTTTATACACTCTTCGCGCCAGATGGTTGCCACGTTTAAGAATCTCCACTTCAGCTATTTTCTAAACTTCATTTAACGTTTCTTCGACGATATCGCAGTCATTTTCACCTCGCAAAAGGCGAGGATTTCAGCATTATTTCAAAAGTAGCTAGAATCCGCTTTCTCTAGCCCGTGTCCCCTCCTGATTGCTACGCACATTCAACTTTTGGAACGAAAGAGACTGCATTACAGACTGAACACTTAATTCAATCATTCAATCAATCAATCAATCAATCAATAACTTTTAATATCTCATTTAAGAGTGACTCTGTATAAACGACCGAGTGAGATTGTAAAAATGTGGCACAAGGTTGAAAAATTGGGCCCTTTAATATTTTTTCCACAGATAACCTATGGTATGCTACGAATTGTGATATAAGTTTTAGGTTCTAGAGTTTTTACATTTTTGAGAAAGTTTCGAAAAACCGTCGACAACCCATGAAGCCGAAGAATCACAGAAATGAGGTCAAAGAATCGAACTCGCGTGAAGGCGCATAACAAATTATGGTTTTCCTTAGGCTATAATTTCATTTAGGAGGTACTGCTAAGCTGCTTTGATGATACTTTAGGCTGACAATTATAATTCCCAATTCCTGGAGAGCAAGCTAAGAGAAGCGAAATTTCCAAACTTTGAAAATCAAAAATACTATACCGTTTTCAAACATCTCAAAGCATGCTCGGTATTACTTAGAACTCTTTCAAAATTCAGTTCTAGCAACTAAAAGAGAATTATTTGAACGTGGTATAATTGTTTGCTTTGGAAAAATTACTTCTGCAACGAGCGACCCCATAGAAGTTGACATAAGTGATTTTTGATTAACCGGGAATGTAAACTCGCTTTCGCTCGCTTTCTAGTCAGACCATTGAAAAGACCTGCCATTTCCCATTAACACTACGCAGTAAACCTACCTAAAGTAATACTTCGGGGACAGCTTACCTTCAAAATGGGTGTTTGAGGGCAAATAATTTCGATGTTCCTCGCTCACATTTCCTAACTTTCTTGCTACTGCCCTCAGGAACTGGCGTTTATATACGGCAGCGGCATTTTTTCCCGCCTTGTGCAATATTTTCCCAGTAAATGAATCCATGTCTTGCATATCAAGAGTCCTTGGGTATCTATAGAGGTTTGTATTAAACATTTGTGATGCAAAGAGGCAACAACTGAAGGAACTAATATTTAACTGAATATTAGACTGTAAGATGTGAACGATGTCACGCAATCTTTACATGTAAGTGATCACGTGCCGCAAATACATCAGCGTGGATGTTTTGCGCCTTGATCATGTCTTCACTTTCTTCCTTAACCTGGTTTCATATGTCAGGATATGTCGGGAAAATCCCAGACGGTCGGGGATTTCACTGTTTCCCGACCATCCCAGATTATGCCGATTAATGAAAACTGGAGATTGTAGACATCCCCGATCATCTGGGATGGTCGGGGACAAATCGGGAAAATCTAAAATCGGGAAGGTTTCTATTTTGCCGATGCGTCCCAGATTTCTGTGGTTTTCGTTATCTCGGCATAAATCTGGGACGGTCGGGAAATAGTGAAATCCCCGACCGTCTGGGATTTTCCCGACGTATGAAAACCAGGCTTTATTAAGCCTGTTTTCATATGTCGGGAAAATCCCAGACGGTCGGGGATTTCACTGTTTCCCGACCGTCCCAGATTTATGTCGAGATAACGAAAACCACAGAAATCTGGGACGCATCGGCAAAATAGAAACCTTCCCGATTTTCCCGATTTGTCCCCGACCATCCCAGATGATCGGGGATGTCTACGATCTCCAGTTTTCATTAATCGGCGTAATCTAGGATGATCGGGAAACAGTGAAATGCCCGACCGTCTGGGATTTTCCCGACATATGAAAATCAGGCTTAACATACATGTTTTAAAGACTTGCTCTCAAAGGACTGGGCGCTCAACTCAAATGCTTTCCGTAGAAGGTAGATTTACGGACCAGCAAAAGAAGTACCTGACTGAGAAATGTCACCAAGGTGAGCGGTTAGGACAAAAAGCGATCCAGCATCACTTGCGCATGCAAGGGAAACGGATGTTGACCAGTGAGAAGCGTTTTGTAAAAGTACACGGTCGTAATAAATTTTGCTCTGCAGTTTTTTTTTTCGGCCTTCACCCACACAGGACGTTCTTTCAATATCTTCCAGCGCAAGAAGTAACTCTCGGCCTGGTGATTGTAATGCAATTTCCCCTTCGTCACTCCCGCACCAGATGATCTTAATTTGGGGACGGAGAATTTTTTTCTGATTAGGGAGGGGGTAAGAATCTGTTTTCTGAGGGAACAATCTGTTTTTCCCGTTGATGTTACACACAAAACATTCAACGTTCCATTTAATGGCCACTGCAACAATTGAGGTTATAAGATTTTCCATCATGATATAAAAATACACAACAAAGTCATGATATAAAAATACGCTCATTAAAACTATATTTCAGTTCAGGTCTTTCATTCTCGTCAGGGGCACAGTGAACAGACCCGGTAGAGACTGCGTGAGCGAAAAAAAAGAGACACCGCGAAGCCGGGATTGATTTTAAGCGCATAAAGGGTGAAAACTCTCTAACCACAGGTTTGAAACAACACCCTACTCTCGGCTCCCTATACCCCATCTACTTTGAACTTGAAGCGGCACTTCTTGTGTGGGCGCAGGCCGAAAAAATTCCTGCACAGCAAACTTTATTTAAATTGGTCAACATCCAGTCATTTGTGCACTAATCTTGTTCGTTCATACTTCACGGAGAAGACAGAATTGTCTTTTCTTATAAGCAATGGTTTGTTTGATGGTTTTTGTTTTTACTTTTTTCAACTTGGAAAGTAAGAACATAGTTTAAGATGACGGTACTGTCTTGGCTGGATCGCGCAAATTTAAGTTTAAATAGTTTCATTCCCAGACTAAAAACTGGTGTAAATTTCTAATCAATCCAATTTAAAGGAGTATGATCGAAAGGAAGTACATTCAAATTGCTTGCAGTTTAAATTGAAGAGGTTTAAGGGTTTGTATGGATTTATAAAAGATATCTGGTCACTCTTCTCCCAGATCTACTGCGATCAGCTTCAACCATATTCTGCTTGTGGGCTGCGCGTGAGAAGCCGTTGTCTTTCGCATTTTCATCTTCCTACTCCTCACTGTCACTGTCCTCTGAATCGCCAGCTATGACTTTTTGGCGCTTCACCATTCACACTGCTAGTTATTTTTACGACACGTTACGCTTGCCGCTAACTATAAATCGTAACTTAATAAACTTCTTTTTCGCTGTCCTATGAAAATGTGGTTAATTTCTGAGTACCATAGGTCCTGGCTAGCAGAGAATGAGGCGTCTAAGTTAAAAAATAAGTTTTCCCACTTTGAGCAATCACGTGGGAATTTCTTTTAACCGTGCGTAATAGGCGCAAATGTGGTATGCCACTTCAGGAATAGCATGCGTAGCAGGTGCTACAAAAGGAATGGGAAGGGGGAAAGCGGGAAGCGAAGCGAAGTGAGAGGAGAGCGCGCACCGAATGCGCGCGCTTTCCCCCTTCCCTTTTCCTTTACCAGCGCCTGCCACGCAAGGAATGGGAATACGGCCCCAAATTTCAAGCTAGTTCTCTTCAAGGGACACTCTGAGTCTTTGCCGTGTACTTACAGAAAATTATGGAAGGCAACTCCCACGCCGATTCTCCAAGAAAGTCCTATAGCTTGCATGTACTGACCAGCGGTTCTCATGATAAGTATAAAAAGACCACCTTCTAAAACATTCGATTGTGGATTATAAATACTGGAAGCAGCTTTCTCATTATTGTTTTTTATATACAATATTCTTAAACAGTGGCACTTAGGAAGTACATAATCAGATAGCATGACTCTCAAGTTAATTATTGAATTTAGGAAACGTGTATATACAGATAAAAAAGCTTTTATGTAGTATACCATCCATGCCATCATAATTCAAGCGTCAACTTCTTCTTATAAGTGACCTAGGCCTGTTGTGACGGTTTTACCGTGAGCACGATTGGGACCCGTGCTGAGATCTCCGCGATCTTAGCCTGCGTAGCTGGCGGTTTTGTTCGGAAGCGCTCGAGCGATCTTTTGCCCTCCGCCCTATTTTCCTCGCGCGCGCTCCTCAACAGAAACCGCGAGCTACGCAGGATACCGGAGATAGATAGTATTGGAGAGGAACTTTCATTCCTCTTTCAAATACGAGCCCAATTCCTTCTCGTGCCTCTTCTATGCGAACTGGATCAGGGTCAGGGTTCTCGAAGGCTTCTACTAAGTCTGCCGGCAGGTGATCTTTCGGCTCCCAGGTGTTTTGGCTGGTACAGTATCCATGCCATTTGACCATGTAGTAAGGTCTGCCGTTAAGAATCTCTTTGGCCATGATGCGCTCAGCTTCGAAGGTGCCAAGAACTTCAGGTTTACTTTCACATTTACGGCCACGGGGAATCGAAGGCGTCTCAATGGACTTGTAAAATCCTTGAGGCTGGCGAGAACGTTTCTCCATAGTCTTTTCGTTTGTCACTCTCAGCTAAAACTGTTTATACTGTATCTGTAGGTTACTGTGGATTTTATAATGACAAATCATGGAACAAAGGAAAGCCGCAGGATCGAAAAGCGCCAATGGCGTTCCATGTAGTCCCGACTACCCAAATTAGCATACTCGAGCAAAAGTCATGTTATTGTTCTTAAAAACGGCGCCATAGCTTGCAGCTTTTTTACGTTTCTTAGCAAAATGTTCTAGTTAAAGCTTCTCTTTTTTTTTTCGCAACAAACAGAAGGCACGCGCGCGCTAGCTTTTTGGATCATAAGCTACTCCAGATTCAGGCGAAACAAGTCTATTCACTTTATTTAAAAATCGACATTTAAGTTTTTGTAGGTTTGAATGCCCGTGAAGGCATCACATTCGTTGCCAAGGGTTTGGCGGAAGGTAAGAGCTGCCCTATTCACAACTAGTATAAAGCAGGCCAAACTTTTTAAAAAAAATCGATCTGTTATAATATTGAACGTTAATACTTTCGCTGGCGGTGCGCAATTATTCAGCCATACTGCAAAGTTGCGACAATAGGAAACAATAGAATGAACAATAGCTCATGTGGCCTTTGTCTTTAAGCTCCGCCCTGACAAGTTTATGAGCTAAGCGGTACTCCCAACGGAGCACAGCGCGCGTAGATTTGGACCAATGAGAGTCACTTAGTTTACGCTTCATCGACAATATTACAGATCTATAATTTTTGCCGTACAGTAAGTAAATGTCCCAAAAACAATAGGCATTCTGCGCGATGCAAAAACGTTGCTGAACATTGACTGCAAAAAGCATTAATTTTACTATGATATTTATACAGTAAAATTGCAATGTATTCTCCGCCTCTTGCGATCATTATTTTATTATTATGCTCGGGTATTATCGCACGATCATCTGGATTACACACCAAACAGTTGTCCCACTGCATTATAGACAAAAGCCGTATGTTACGCTGAATAGAACGAAAAGATATATTTCAGAACTTACACCACCATCAACCTAATAAAAACTGCAATGAACTGTACTGACCGACTGCTGGAACGTCTTCGAGAATGGTGCTGTGAACGTTCCAGAGAACAGGAATAAAGACACCAAAACGCGAAATTTAGCCGGCAAATACGAAATATAATAAACTTAAGCACATCAGCTGAAAGTAGCAGTAGAATCACCATACCGTCGATCGCGACTCTTCTTCTTCTTCAGTTTCCCCGTGCATCAATACAGTATATAAAATGATGAAACCATAGACCACATGTAAGCAAGTACTCTTGAGTACACTCAGAAGCGTCAAGAACAGCGCGGAGGTATCCCATTTCTCAGCAAGTCGAAGTTCACCACACCAGATGTGCAATTATTTAAATATTGTTTAAGGCTACTCTCAGTCCTTCAAAAAATTACTGATGCCAGATCCCTGGGCTGTGATCCCAGATCCCGGGGCTGTGATCCCTGACCCCAGGGATGTGATCCCTGATCCCATATACCTCGTTACGACCGTGCCACTGACTATCCCGCTTAGGTGAGTTGCATGTAAAGGCGGGCTATGTTTTAACCCTACTAGCCGGGTAACTTAGCCGAGGCACCCTCCCTCCATGTACACAGGCCCTAAATGTGTTCGCGTGTAAACAACGATTGAAAGTATTGCATCAAAATAAATAAATAAATAAATAAATTCAAAACCAATGTGATAAATTTGTATGTTAGTAAGGAAGAAAACGAAGACATGATCAAAAGCAAGGTGTAAAATATTGACGCGGATGTATTTGCTGCACGTGATCACTTACATGTAAAGATTGCGTGACATCGATCACATCTTTGAGTCTAATATTCAGTTAAATATTAGTTCCTTCAGTTGTTGCCTCTTTGCATCACAAATGTTTAATACAAACCTCTATAGATACCCAAGGACTCTTGATATGCAAGACATGGATTCATTTACTGGGAAAATATTGCACAAGGCGGGGAAAAAATGCCGCTGAAGTATAAAAACAGCAGCAAGACAGTTAGGAAATGTTAGCGAGGAACATCGAAATTATTTGCCCTCAAACACTCATTTTGAAGGTAAGCTGTCACCGAGGTATTACCTTAGGTAGGTTTACTGCGTAGTGTTAATGGAAAATGGCAGGGCTTTTCAATGGTTTGACTAGACTGAAAGCGAGTTTACATTCCCGGTTAATCAAAATCACTTATGAAGGTCAAATTTACGGTGGGTCAACTTCTATGGGGTCGCTCGTTGCAGAAGAAATTTTTCCAAAGCAAACAATTATACCACGTTCAAATAATTCTCTTTTACTTGCTAGAACTGAATTTTGAAATAATTCTAAGTAATACCGAGCATGCTTTGAGATGTTTGAAAACGGTATAGTATTTTTGATTTTCAAAGTTTGGAAATTTCGCTTCTCTTAGCTTGCTCTCCAGGAATTGGGAATTATAATTGTCAGCCTAAAGTATCATCAAAGCAGCTTAGCAGTACCTCCTAAATGAAACTATAGCCTAAGGAAAACCATAATTTGTTATGCGCCTTCACGCGAGTTCGATTCTCCGCCTCATTTCTGTGATTTTTCGGCTTCACGGGTTGTCGACGGTTTTTCGAAACTTTCTCAAAAATGTAAAAACTCTAGAACCTAAAACTTATATCACGATTCTTAGTATACCATAGGTTATCTATTGACGAAATATCAAGGGGTCTATTTTTTCAACCTTGTGCCGCCCCTCACGCGGTGTTTACCGAGAGTGGCTCTTAAAGTGTCAGACAGTGCAAGGGTAGAACTCTCTATTGATTTGGGAAACTTAAGTTAAAACAAGAGATTGAACTTAGTCGAAACTCAGGCCAGCAAAAATACAGTAGTGTATCCCACATTTACTGCTAAACTAAAACAAAAGAAAAGACAGAAGTCTGTCCTTGTTATATCGCGTGCATTGTGCTTTATTATGATGTCATCGGTGTTCGTGTCTGTGAGGTTTGTTTGTAGCAAATATCCATAGTTAGTATATACTAAAACAGTGGATACTGTTGAAGGCGCGCTCTGATTGGCTAGTCAAACTCCGAATATCCTTTGCTATTTACCTCCGAGCAATTCGCGAGTTTCGTGCTCCCTCGTGTGAATTTCGAAAAAATGGCGTCCCGGTTTCCACCCATGACAGGCGAAGAAACTATCCAAATTAACGACAAATTAATAGACAAAGAAAGCGACTAAATTTGGTTTGGCCGTGTTTACAGATAACGGTTTCTGTTTTTAACCCGTGAGTTTATCGATAAAAAGCAATGACAAAGGTTGTGTTTACAAATGCAAATTAATCTTGCGTAACCTGACTTGTTCGCTTGAAAGCCAAAGTCGAATAATATTATTTACAGAACGGTTTCAAATACAGGGAGAGTTTTCAACTCCATTTGAAGAAATGTCGCCACCAGAACTAAACAAATGTCATAAATTTTATCTGTGAGCGAGAAAACGGGCGGCTTGTTGTTTCAGTCCTTTGCGCGCGGGAAAATATTGCAATCGTTGCTGGAATATATGAATAAAAATCAATTTTTTGTGATGTATATTGTCTCACTGTTCTAGAATATACTAAAACAACTATTCGCCTCAGTGTCGGTGGTTAGCGGTGGATATATCCACCACCACTACCAGGGCCGTAGCCAGAAAAAAAGTATGACTGAGGCAATGTCCGTGGTTAAATTACCTTCCTAGGTATATTTAGGGTGTTTATGATGACTATAAACGACAAAAACGAAAGAAATGACTGAGGCAAGTGCCTCGGTTTGCCTGTTACTAGCTACGGCCCTGACTACCCACCTCCACTTTGGTGAATAGTTTACAGCTCAAGTGTATAATACTTGTTTAAAAAAAATATAAGTAGAGAAAGAGAAAGGAAAAAGAAAAAACAGATTACAAATGACTAAACACATTGCTTTCGCTGATCGATGGATGTTTCTGCTTACACAGGTAACTCTTTGAGAAAGGAAACGGTTAACAAATGGTTTAGGATTCGAAAAAGGGCGCTTCCCATTTGAATGGACATTTTAACTTTTGATATTGGCCATCTAACGGAAATCTGTCGACACTGCTGGAAAGGGCACCTTTTAAAATTATAATTGCAACAAAATAAGAACTACTGCATCCAGACATTTGGATCAGGAAAAATTGTCAAACTCAATAACTTCGCAAAGCATACATTTGAAGGTTACCGGTAGATAAAGATGACTAACTAACTATCAGGGACTATTTATCAATGCGTATAGGCCTGAAGATCAGTGCTTTATTTTGTGTTATAAACAATATACAGTTCAACACTGCTGACACTGTCAAAAATAGAACCAACTCGACAATGTAAACCTGATCTCTCGCTAAATATCCCAAATCTAACAACTATTTCTGCCTGTCGGGGAAAAGTGTGGCGTTCTAATGTCCTTGACATATTCAAAGTATTCCAGGTGGATACTGTTCTCTGTTTGATAGATGCACTGTTGTGAAACTTGAAAGCAGATCTGTTGCACCTCCATGTTTAAGTTTATTGTTTTTTGCACTATTTACAAACATTTCATACATTTAAGTACATTACATAGGTAGAGAGATAAGGCAGCAAACTAAATTACACAAGTGATAAAAAAGGAAATGTGCGCAGTGACCAAAGTAGCTTAGGCTTTGGGCTTGGTCTACAAATATTTAAATTGGCCACAAATCTGGTATTATAGCTATGGGTCTCAGAAGCTAGTGTAAGAGTTCCAGAAAATATTGCTGGGATTTTAGTGGGGTCACGTTTAATTTTATGTATAAAAAGAGCTAATTTAAATTTGTAAATGTTCTCGAGTGTCAGGATTTGCAAAAGATTGAAATAGGACATAGCACTATCCCTGCTATGAGCAAAAAATATGCTACGTACACATTTATTATGTTTTGTTTTGACCTTTTGTAACCTTGTTTTACAGGCACTACCACAACTTGTAATACCATAAGTTAGATATGGATAAATGAATGAGTAATACAGCTGTTTTAGAGTATGAACATCCACATAATATCGTAATTTATTAATAATTCCTACATTTTTCTTTAGTTTATTGTTAATATGCTGGATTTTGGGTCCCCAAAGTAAATTTTGATCAATAAATACACCTAAATGATTATATTTGGCAACATGGCGGTCGGCCACGTTTTATGGAGCTCCCGCATTTTTCGTGTATTACTGAGTTTGCTTCTTGTTTCCAACGTATCTTTTGCGCCTTGGGGAAAACGTTTACAAGTTACCCATCGTGTTGATGATTTCGCTAAAACTGCAACTCAAAATGATGCTGTCTCACGGACTTTTGTTTTCTTCGCGGCGTGTTTGACAAGACGCCATTTCATCTCTCCGATTCTTCGTAAAGGCTTCACTTCTTCGAGAATTAACTACTACCCTAACTCGGTCGCAAGCTATCAAGTTACTCTACTCCTGAGGAGTGGCGATGTTGAACCAAATCCTGGTCCTTGTGCCACTGACCTACATAATCTCAGTGAGGAGAGAAGCCTAAAGTTCAATGGCCTCTCGACATTTTGTGCTAATGCGCGAAGCATCGTGAACAAAAGGAGCAAACTTGAACTTGACATCGCCACCTCGCGCTATGATATTATCGCTTTGACAGAAACACATTTGGAGAACTCTATCTCCGATAGCGAAATCCTCCCTAACAACTATTTGGTATTTAGACGGGACCGTAAGTCTAATGGACGCCATGGAGGAGGTGTGCTGATCGCTGTGAGGGATCATATCAAAGCCATTCCACGCGAGTCTCTACAGAGTGAATCTGAATTCATTTTTATTGACATCGTATTTCCCAATAATCGTAAAATTACTTTTGGTGTCTTTTACCGACCTCCCAATAATGAAACCAAGCCGCTCGAAGACTTGCAAACTGCCCTTCAAGAGATCGCCGTGAGGAATGATCTGACTATAGTCGGAGATTTCAACCTCAGTGCGTTTGATTGGCAAAACACCTGTGCACTAAATAATTCAGCAAATTACACTCTGCTGTTGGACATTGTTCACGACAACTTTTTGACTCAGTTAGTAAATAGTCCTACGCGAGAGGAGAACATTTTGGACCTAGTTTTGGTATCCGTCCCTGACATTGTTGACAATCTGATCGTTGGGGAGCCTTTCTCTGATCATAATGCTATCACCTTCTCAATTCCTCGCTGGCCTTATGAGCGCCGCAAGACGAACAAGGTAACTTACTCTTATTCCAAGGCTGACTGGGTCTACCTACGAGAGCTGCTTCATTATATCCCTTGGCACTGTGCATTCTTATAAGATGATATTAATATTATCTGGTCCGCATGGTCTGACCTGTTATTCACTGCAATTGACGAGTGTATTCCGAAGCGGCAAATAAAATCACGGAAGAACGCACCTTGGATTACCAGCGAATTGATTAAGCTATGTAAGAAGAAGAAGAAGAAGAAGAAGAAGAAGAAGAAGAAGAAGAAGAAGAAGAAGAAGAAGAAGAAGAAGAAGAAGAAGAAGAAGAAGAAGAAGAAGAAGAAGAAGAAGAAGAAGCTTTACAAGAAAGCCAAAAAATCTGGACTACAAAACGACTGGAAAACGTATCGTATTATGAACAACTTCTTAAAGAAAGCCTGTAACTCTGCTCGGAGAGAGCATATCAACAAGATATCTCAAAATGTCTTCTGGAAATCCAAAACCGTTCTGGAGTTTTGTTTCATCTGTACGCAAAGGATCAAACGAACTTACGGCACTGAAAGTGGATGATGTTACCCTGACGGATGACCTGGAGATCGCGGAAAGCATGAATTCTTATTTTACAACTGTGTTTACGTCAGAAGATTATGGAAATTTCCCTGAGTATAGTAATGTTGTGGATTCTAAGTTATCAACTATCTTTTGTAATACAAATGAGGTCTCTCGCCTTCTGAGAAACCTTAATCCACATAAGTCCCCGGGGCCTGACCACCTCCCGCCGCGTGTATTGAAAGAATGCGCGATTGAAATCGCTGCGGCCTTTTGTTCACTCCTAAACAGATCGTTTTCTACTGGCGAAGTTCCGTACGCCTGGAAGATAGCTAATATTGTTCCCGTCCACAAGAAGGGTAGAAAGGATTACAGAGAAAACTATCGTCAAATCTCGCTCACCTCCATTGCATGTAAAGTTAGCGAGAAGATTGTTAAAGATCGTGTAGTTAACTTCTGGCAAGCCCTAAATGTCCTCAACCCAAACCAATTCGGTTTCTTGGAAGGAAAATCAACTCTAACTCAGTTGCTGCGTTGCTTTGATAAATCAAGAAATAAAAAAATAAAATCAAGACCCACCGATGCTATATTTTTAGATTTCTCAAAAGCGTTTGACTCTGTGCCTCACGAACGGCTGTTGCTCAAATTAAAATGTCACGGGATCGACGGCTCATTACTATGTTGGCTTAGAAGCTTTTTGACTGACCGCAAACAACGAGTTGTTGTTCGAGGCACCCACTCATCCTGGTCTTGTGTAACGTCGGGGGTTCCCCAAGGTACGATCTTGGGCCCAATTCTATTTCTAATTTATGTCAATGACATATCATCTAATATCTCTTCGACATTAAGGATGTTTGCTGATGACACCAAAGTATACAGAGAACTGTCAAATATAGCAAGGGAGAGTGAAGCTCTACAACTTGATGTCAACCAGCTACTATCCTGGGCATCTAAATGGCAATTACGCTTCAATCCCGATAAGTGTGAAGTTTTACGTATAACGCATAAACGTGACCTCTCCCTCCCTACAAACTCGTTGGGTACGAGCCTTAAAAACGTAAAGTGCGTCAAGGATTTGGGCATTATGATTTCTTCGGATTTATCCTGGAGCGAACAGGTCAACGCGACTGTTAATAAGGCTAACAGATTATTGGGTTTGGCTCACAGAACAGTGGGCTCGTCGAATCCCGGTGCGTTCTCTACGTTATACAAATCTCTTGTGCGTCCGGTTCTAGAATATGCTGCCCCGGTCTGGAATCCATATTTGTTTAAAGATGTGCTAGCGTTAGAAAGTGTTCAGCGAAGAGCCTCTCGGCTCGCACTCGGACAAAAACGTGGTGAGATGGAATATGAAGATCGTTTAAGGAAGCTGAAGTGGCCTACACTCGAAACACGCAGACTGTTTCTTTCTTTAGTTGAATGCTACAAGATCGTATTTGGCATGAACAAACTAAACTTTGTCGATCTCTTTGATTGCAGCAAGTGCAATTCAACCCGCGCTAACCATCCGTATAAGCTTTATCTTAAGCCAGCAAAGTGTAATCGATATAAATACTCTTTTCCTATCCGAATCGTACGGCACTGGAATAGCCTACCAGGTTCTGTTGTTGAGGCTGGGAGCCTGAGTCGTTTTAAGAGTGCGCTGAAGTGCTTTCTAAACATCTGAGTATTTATTATTTATTGTAATTATTGATCATTAGTTATTTAATTTACCTCTTGTAA
>JAEMWC010000559.1:152500-205000 GCA_016490735.1 Pachyseris speciosa | reverse complement strand
TTTTCCAATCACCATTCAACGGAAAGTAAAATCTGTCTTTGTGTTCAAATACCAGGTCATGGCGGACGACCCTTAATCTGTGATAAAAGTCATTTTTGCATTGCTTGCAATTTTTTGCGTCCTTCGGCAGGATCCTCAGCACGAACGGGTTGTCGTTGTGGAGTATCTGAGTGTACATGTGACTTGCTGGTTGCTTGGAGGCCCTTTCAGTAACACTTTGCCGTTGCACAGACGGTTGGGGACGATATGGATACCGGCATGTTGATCCTTTTTTACCGGCGACTGCCTTGTTAACATTAGCCTCCGCTAGTGTTGTCCTTTGACCTTTCTTTCTTGAACTCTTTGTAATATGACGATTATGCTCCTCGAGCATTCCTACTCGTTCTGCAACGGCAATGGAGTGTTTCCAAACACTGTCATACTTGAAGCTGTGGCAACGGCACTTAACATGATCTTTGTTGACCGTACATTCCACCTTCCCGTTTTTGGCGTCCCTAGGTGCCACCTCAAAGGTATTAGTCGCCTTGTATGCATCAAGCGTTGCCTTCTGTTGTATTGCTGCCGGTAAATTTAAAAGTGCGACGGCCCCTTCGATGACAGTGGTAATGATATCTTCTGGACAGATGTTCTTTTCTCTCAGGACCTTGGCTGCGTCAAAGGAGAGTTCTTGAAATTCTCGATTCGAACATGTGCTGGTTTTATCTGCTGTCCCGACTGATACACGTTGCCTTTCAACATATCCTCCACTGACATGGCATTCACTTTCTTCACGTACTCATCCCTTTGTATCTCAGTCCAGTCAAACCAAGTTTCCACTGGCACCAGAGGATGAGCTGCAACATTTGCCAGCTGGTACTTTTCACTTAGCCCGCACAGAGCCAATTTGAGCTCTTCTTGCTCACCCGGTGTATTTCTTCAAAAACATGTCTTGTGAATTCTAGTTTCGAAAGGTTTCCGTTCTGCTTTCTGCCATTGGCTCTGAGATACTCTACCTTGGTTTGAGACATCACGTGGTTCATAGCCTCAGAGGAGTTGGTATATGGCCGAATTGGCTTTCCGTGGGCATCATTTGGCGAACCAGCTTGTCTGCATCTTCTTCCCGATCAGTTCACGCTTGTCCTCCAGATATTTTGAAAACTGAGGCTTATAGGTATTATTTTTCTGAAGCAGTTCCACTTCTTTCTCGTCAAAATCATCTCGAAGGGATTGCAGTTTCTGCTCAACTTCTTTTTTGTCTTCGGCGTCAACAATTTCCTCTTCCTTTCCTTGAACCCCAAACACCCTATCTAGAAAAAACTTTTGCGACTTCTTCTCCTGTATTCCAATCTTTTACAGTTCTGCCTTGCAGTTGCCCTGGAAGTGCTTCACACAACGGAGAGATGTTTCTTTCGGTAAGTCACTCTTCCATGCCATTTCAAGGGCGGTTTCGCCGTCCGTTATGTACCAACACATGTCGAAGATAGAACTTTGTAAGTTTGGAAGTCTTTCCGGTGATGGATCATTGTGAGCCCAAGAAAGATCGGATTATGGCCAGTTCTCTTTGAAGTTAGGAAGAGGTGCCTGTATACCACCGGGGTAACCTCAAACTGGCCCATATCAAATGCCGTCTGGGCCAAAACCCTGCGGAGGCAATTATTATTATTATTTCCCTTGTCCAGGAAAATTTTTATTTTAGGCATTATTTATAGCTTTCCTCAACAGGTTACATTTAAGAAAATTTAAAGGTCAAATGAACTAAAATTTCGATTTTTTTATATTTTAGCCCAATGTGTGTTGACAATGCCCGGTTTAAACGTCGCATTTTACATGCGCCGAATCAAATTGCCGAATTAAGTACATGTAAAATGCGACGTTTAAAACCATTAAATTCGGCAGATTTGAATTAAATGCGCGTTCAGTTGAATATTCGACTGTCCCATATTACATGTGCCGAATCTAATTCATAAATTATGCTAAATTATATTATAAATCCGCGCATCTAGCTTATAATAACTTATCAATAACTTACCAATTTCTGTACCAGCATGCCTGACAACATCTTCAAAACCAAAACAGTCCTGGTCATTGATACGCAGCAAGAAGTCTTGAAGAGAACTAACGGAGATATCACTACCACTTCCGAATGGCAAGAAACTAAAACACATATACTCCATCATGAGCGCACACGGCGCAAAGCAAACTTTTCTAAATTCGACAATGTTGGGATGTTTAAGTTCGTTCATAATTCGAACTTCCTTTATAAATCTCTTTGTGTCTTCTTCGTCTTGCATTTCCAGCATACGTTTTACTACGACCTTTTCTGCCGCCTCCTTGTCTGTATTTCGGAATTCCGTGAGAAATACCTCACCAAAGCTTCCTCGGCCAATGTGCTTCTCCACGTGAAGCTTGTTGCATTCAAACTGCGGAATCTCCTGAACTGCAGAAGCCACCACGTGCTTTCTGCCCACAAGCTTTAGTAGCCGGAATGGTGTTGACATTTTTCAAGTTATGTCGGTAAAACCAAAGAAAGAAAAAGGAAAAAATCTGGCTTTACGAAACTGACATCGCTATTTCGGAAAAAGCGCCGTCCTTTTGAAGCGATGTCGTAACACCGCGGCTGGCTGACGCCAGGTCAAAAGTTCACACCGGCAACCTCTGATTGGTGGATTTTCACTGTTCTAGTTAGAATAAGGACGGCAGGGGGCACATACTGCGAGGCGGGAGTGTGTCAATCTTCTTTCGGGAAAAACAGAGAGGTTGTCAAGTTTGTAAAGTCAATTTTATTTACCAGGATTCGGACGATCTAAAACGGCCATAAACGATAAAACAATCGCCGCCATGCTAGCTAGTTTTCCTAGCAAGACTTGTAATAAATTCCGCTCAAAGATGAAGGCCGTTTTAGAATTAATAGACAGACATAAAATAAAATTTTGAACGCCACAAGTGTTTACCAGAATCAATAAAGAAAACAACAAAAAGCAAAAATAACAAAAATACTGCCAGATCTAAAACAGACCATAATCGATAAAACAATCACCGCCACGCTAGCTGGTTTTCCTATAAATCCTCAAAATTGAGGCAAAATCTTTCAGAGATGCAAGACAGGACATTGTAAGGATACAGAAAGTAATTTGGGACCATTTGCTAGCTTTTAAGGGTGAAATTATCCAGAAGCAAGCTTTATTTTCGCTTCCGTTGCGAACACCAAATAATTCACGCGTTGTTTTAATATACGCTGTCTGTTCTGTTTTTCTTTCGTTCTCTTTTCTACCTCGCCTAAATCACGTAAGGAAAGCTTGGAATTAATGTCTCATTCAAGGTTTAGCTCTGAGGTAATAATTCTGTGATTTTTTTACCCAAACGTCGGCTTGTGTTGTTGTGGGCGACCGTGGCTACTTCGTTGAGTCAAGCAATGACGCGATCAAGGTGAAAAAGAAATTGTAACAAGCTTTCATCGGTCGCTGCTCTTGTTTTGACACCATAGCGAGAACTGAGAATTCCTTAAAACTGTTTCTTTCCATTTTCAATCTTTTAAATGAGCATTAATACTTCAATGATGCAAAACTTTGGCTTGGAAGATCTCTCACACGTGCAGTCTCGGCGCAATCTTTTAAAATATCTTGTTCGAGTGGAAATGGCTTCTGATTGGTTTACGAGGATTTATCGATCGATTTTGGCAGAACAAATTTCCACCAAAATCGAGATATGGCGTGCAAACTAGGTTGCGGGCTCTTCGTGAGCCCGCAGTTAATAAGAAACGAGAATCAAACAAAAGTGAACACCGTGCTTATAGGCACTAAGTTCGGGAATATAAACGGTCTTTGATCACAAAGATGAACAAAGGGGCAAAAATAAAGAAAATAAGGGGGTCTTCGTTGTCGGGTCTTCGTTTTCGGGTCTTAGGTTTCGGGTCTTCGTTTTCGGGTCTTAGGTCTTAGGTCTTAATTTTCGGGGGTCTTAGTTTTCGCAACAACCGATGGAAGTCGACGGAATTTGCACGCTGATATCTTAAAAGCGATGATAAAATTGCTGTTCCTATCGACGATTTTTCTTGTCACCCTGAGGAAGAATGCAGCAGGGAAGAATGAATGTCTTAATGATCAAAGCAAGTTATTTCGATACCACTAGCACTGAAGGGCACGGTTGGAGTTCAAGACAAGAGAACAGAAAGAAAACAACGCCAAAAGCTTATGTTTATAAAACAAACTAGGCATGCTATGGCCACCGAGTGTTTGGAAATAAATTTCCTGCGACCGTAAGCAAGGAAATAAGACATTCCCTATCCTCAGGAGCTTTAGACAAGGACCAAAAGCAACTAATTCGTTTGAACAAAGAATTGGAACATTCAGCAATGAATTGAATCGCCCATCGCGTGATGAGTACTGCGTGTTGTTGCATATCAGGTTAAAGCTACAATTGTAGCTTAGATCTTATGTTTGACGCAACATACATTTACGTCGCAATCGCTACAGTGAATTAAACATAAACAAAGTAACCAGCAGAGCTTTTCTACCAAAAAACCCGTATTTAGACATGCAAAACATTTGTTTTGGGAGAAAAATATGATCGATTTTTGAGACAGGCACGTATTGGACTCTTATCGAAGACGAGATCGCAAATTTCTGAAATGTCTGAAATAGCTTCAATGGTATGTAAATGAAATGGCCGTGGTATTCTGAAATCTAGCCGTCAAAACACCGATCTAGTTCAGAAAGTCTATATCCTTTAGCTTAAATAAACGATCAGTAATAAAAATTATTTTTGAAAGTAGTTCAATATTGTGGTAAGAAACAGTTACAATGCTGTATCATAGCTGCAGATTTCTTGACGTCATACGTTTTTCTGGGTGTCACACAACGCTCTCTGATGGGAGATTGCGTCAAGGGCGAGAATACATCCATCACAATAATAAGTTTGATAGACTCTGGGAAAGAGGTTGCATTACTTTTCAAATGCAGGTCGCAATTAGTGTAGCAAGATGCATCCATGACCTAGCTCACAAGAGCCTTTGATTCTTTTTGCCGTGAGTCTTTTTCTTTTTGCCGTGAGTCTTTCTCCTTTTGCCGTGAGGTTTTTTCTTTTGCCGTGAGTCTTTCTCCTTTTGCCGTGAGGTTTTTTCTTTTGCCATGAGCTTTTTCTTTTTGGCGTGAGGTTTTTTCTTTTAACCGTGGTTCTTTTTCTTTTGCCGTGACAGTTGTGGGCCACCGTACTGAAAAAATAACGTGCTTTAGTTTAGCGCTTAAATGAGATTTTTTTGTCTACAGTTTCAATATTGTTTTCTGGCCCGTGTGAGTGTTACATACTGCCGAATGAACACTAAATACCAGCCGAAAAAAAATCTTTGAGTCAGTTATTTACTTAATAGAAAAGGAGAAAAACTGAAATCTTTGGGATTACCGAGGGTTCAGTAGCGACTGGCAGCTTTCACTCCAATACTAAACAGTATAAAATATTAACAGTCAGACCTACGTAGGCAGAATACTGGTTTAATGCGTGAAAGATCTGGGTGATTTAGGAGTGGGAAAAGTCCAAAACTGAAAGATTACTTACCAAAAATGACAGCTCGTTCAGAAATTCTTCCAGCTGCCGTAACATGGACGTGCTAAACAAAGAAATTTTAATGAAATTACTATAAAAACGCTCACTGGCTAAAAAATTTTAAAAAAGAACATGAGCTTTCGGCTGTCGATCTACAGCCTTCAACGGATAAAAATAGTATGCGAAATGATAATATATATGCAAGGAAAGGCGAGATAAAAATGATAAGAAGAACAAAAGCGAGGTAAAAATGTGTAAATTAGGTGACTATTGTTTAAAAAGAATGCTGTACTGGTTTGGAATCGGCTTAGAATTATTGTCAGCATGCTTGGTAGCAGAGGTGTGCCAAGCCTCCAAAGTTTTTCTAATGCAAAAAGAGCCTTTTTTTTTATGTAGGTGAAATTGGCCGGTGTTTTGAAACCCGTAAGAAAGAACATATTAGGAATGTCAAAACATGTGCTAATGGGTCAAACATTGCAAAAGATGCATGGTCATTCGACCATCGCATAGATTTTGATAATTCTTATGTTATCAACAAAGGCTCTTTTCGCATTAGAAAAACTTCGGAGGCTTATTTTAATTCTATCCTACTACAGGCAGGAGCAACTCGAAATTTTACAGCTAACGCTAGCAAAGGATAGCGACACTTCGGGCGATTCGAGTGCTAGCGAGGACGATGACTTGGAGATGTTGTTGTTATCAACACTGCCGCCTTTTCAGAAAGAGCTGGGCTGCCATAATAATTATCTGGACATTCCCGAACAAGATTTCGAAAGTATGTTTATGTAACTTCCCCACACATACATCAGTGAGTACATCTTGTGATTGTGTGCTTATCTGTAGCCAATAGCTAGTTAGATGTTGTTGTATCTTGGCCAAGAACCGAACAGGGTCGTCGTTCATTTAATTAAACACAGAGCTGCAATTGCCTGGAACTCTTTACCTGACACTATTAAACAGCTTGAAAACCCTATCTCTTTAAAAAGAAAGATAAAATCGATCAAGACCTGTGTCAGGGACATCAGCTTCCAAAAGGAATGCTCTGTAAATTCTAATAAGAACCCTGTTAAAAACGCCCTTTATTTTAGCTTTAAGTGACAATAACTCAAAATCTAGCTCGGTATTTTCGGAAATTTAAGGTGGCTCTCAATCCGCTCCACCAATTTTTTTAAACTTTGCAAAAAGTTTTATTATATTACGCTAATCATTTCTGAAAATAAAAAATGGGGGTCACCGAGCTCGTTGTTGAGTTACTGTCACGTAAAGCTAAAATAAGGGGGTTTTTTAAACAGGTTATGGTGTTGCTATGGTAACTTGTTAATTTAAAAAAAGTTTCATAACTTGTTCACCAATAATTAGGCATTTCCTTGATACCACTTTAAAGGTATTAACTTATAAAATATGGTAGTAATGATCCATCAAAACAGTGGTGCTTGAAATGCTGGAAACCAGTAGGAGCCACCTTAATTATTTGATCCCTCTTTTTAACCATTATTGTATACTATTTTTAGCTTTATGACAATTGTATTGTTAATTTCTGTTTTCCTTATTTAGACTTAGTAGTAGACCTATTAAACTTTTTGACTTTTTTATATTGGCATGTCTGACAATAAGCTTGTCAAAACGGTCATGGATGCGGCGACTGTCATGGGCCTTGTTGCTGGCGTCGACTGGGTTGCGAAAAAGGTTGTTAAAGAAAATTTCACATCTGACCCCAGCAGCAGTTTTATGAACTATCTGCGATTCACTGCCGTTACGGCAGGCGCCATCGCGCTCAAACGGTATCTCGAGGACCAAAAAATCCTTTCCACCAGTGTTTGATTATTTAAAAAATAGGGCCTGGTACAGCATGGCAACAATCGCGATCATGGTTGACGGTGCAGTCCTCAATGCTGCTACTTTCATCGGGGGCAATTATCTCGCGAAGGCACTTGGCGGCAGCGACGACGCCGCGCTTGACGAAAAAAAGCGCCACGACAAGGCTCTCGAGGATTACCAGGCGGCTTACGCGAAATACAGCCGCCAGCGCACCCAGCTCCTTGACTGTGTCCAGACAAACGCGCAAATCAAAGCTCAGGCCAAGCAGAACTTCACCAACACCGACTACGCTTCCAAACGTTATAATCAGGCACACCCCAACCGACATCTGACTCCGCTGAAAGAGCCCAAGTTCTCCGATTTCTACCAGCCGAGCGAGCAGCAAAAAAAATGGCGAGCTCGTTTTTTTGGGCGCTGGGACTCTCGCTTTGGGCTATTCTGCTTTTCGTTTCCTTTGAAGTTTTATGAATCCTTTTGTAATGGACGCCAAACTCGCGAAGGTTTATTACAGCCCCGGGGGCTATTGGAAAGGCCTCGCCGCGATTAAAAAACTGGCTGAAGCTGCAAAGGTCTCCGAGGATGCTGCAAAAAGGTGGCTGATCAAGCAGGCGCTTTGGCAGATTTATCTTCCAGCACCGCGTCGCATTCCTCGGCCGAAGTTTGATATTTTCACCCCCAACAAGGTGCACCAAGCTCTTACAGTTGTCGATGTGGCCAGCCGATACAAAGAGGCCGAACCCTTGACCTCGAAAATCTCTGACGAGGCCGCTGGGGCGTTTCGCAAAATTTACAAACGCTCGCCTCTGAAATGGCCGGAAACGCTTCAGGTAGATCCTGGGCGCGAATTCATGGGTGCTGTCACGAAAGAGATGGAAAACCACAAAACGTATATCCGGCGCGGGCACCCCGAAATTCACCGTGACCAGGCAATTGTCGAGCGTTTCAACCGCACCCTGGCTGAGCGCTTGTTTGGCCATCAGTACGCCGTTGAAATGCTTCTGCCGGAGGGCCAGCGATCTGTTGCATGGGTGAAACGGCTTCCAGAAGTTGGTGCAGCCTTGAACAACGAGGAAACAAGCCTGACTGGGAATAAGCCGGCTGTTGCGATCAAAGAAAAGGCGGTTTTTTCCAAGCGTTCAATGGCATATCAAAGACCTGTGGGAAAGCCTGAAAAACAGCTCCCCCTTCTTGTTAATGTCCGCTATCTTTACCAACCTGGCGAGTTGGAGGGCGGCAAGAAAAGAGCCACAGATCCTGTCTGGTCTTCAAGATTGAAAGAACAATCATGAAACCCGACACGCCTGTTTTGTACTATTTGCGCGACGGGCCCAAACGCAGTTTCGTGCGTGAAGAGTTGTTGGTTGTCCCTCCAAAAACGGAGCTACCCCCCGAAGGCCTCATCTAACAGCTCCATGATTTCGGCCATTTCTGCATCGGTCGGCGGGGGGTCGTACCCGAAGGCTTGTGTGTTGACTCCGTCCTCTTCTATCCATCTTTTCGAATCAAATGCAGAAAGAGAAGTCTTGTTCACACTCATGCCGAAGATGTTGTGTCATTCGCTCCGGAGAATGTGCATTCCGTGTGTCAGCTGCTTCTTGCAGAAGAGTGTTTCTTTGTATTGTTCGTGCAGGATTTCCTTTCTGACCACATTCTTTTTCACGCCTTTGGCTCTTTTCATGTTTTTTTCGTCGGCTCTGATGATTGAATACATCTTTGACCGCAAACACACACACTCCGCGGTTGGGTCCCTGCACACTCGTCTTTCATTTTGCCCAAAACCTTTTAGTTGTCTTCCACAACGGGTGGTCTTTCGGGTAATCGCTTGCGTCGAAGTGATGCTGGCCAAGGCAGCCTTCGGGCCCCATTTCTTTGTAAAGGTCCTCTGTTTGGATTTCGACAGAAAGCTGTCGGTGTCTGTGTACAGAAGTTCGCATTTCTGCCCATACTGCTTTTTCAAGATGTTGTAGAAAAATTCATACATCAGCAGTTTACTGTTTTCCAGGATCGTCATCCCGGTATAAACGGGTTTGTTGAGGCAGAGCTTGCTTTTGCGCATGCTTATCCCTGCAAGATCGTTTGCAAAGAACTCGTGCCTTGAGTAAAGGTGGTTTGCAATCAGTTTCCTTAGCTTGGTCGTCTCGTGGCTGCGCACAAGTTTCACGTCTGTGCGGTTGCGCAGGTTTTCCATGGTTTTCCCGAAGACAGAGTTGTTCATCAGCTTGTAGAAGTCTTTTTCGAACGTGCTTTTGGCCTTCTTTCTGAACTCGGTGTTCATCCTGATGTAGGGCTCCATCCAGCGTTTTTTTTCGAACTCCAACACTCTGTGGACTTTCTTCAGCCTCATGCCCTGCTCGAGGTAAAACTGCAGGTTGCGGTAGTGCAGGACGTAGTTCTTTTTGTTCTGCAACGTCAGCAAGAGCCTTTCGCAGTCCGGCGGGTTGAGATGGAGGTAGTTCATCAGCCTCTTCTGATAGGGGGACAGCCATTCTTTTTTCACCACCTTTTTCTCAGGGGCGAGGGGATAGCTGTTGTGCTCTTTGTGAAGCTCTTGGGGTATTCGAGATCGACCTCTAGGATGAAGTCTTTTTTGTTGTTTTCTCCAATCTCAAGGATTTCGTCCTCTGACGGAACCCAACCGCTCCACTTGAATTCGCCCACTGGAAGAGCTTTGCTCATCACCCAACCGTTAAGGTTGTTGGCGTCAAGATCCATGATGAATGTGTTCGGTTTGCTTTTGTCATAACCAGGCACCAGGGTGTTGTTAGCTTTGGCATACCTTTTGCTGTCCATTGAAATTCCGCCACGCATCCCTCTCTCCACAAAGAGATGCATGTTGATGTCAGTTCGGAGTTCCAGCTCGATCCCTGTCTTTTTCAGTAGTGCGTCCCACGACAGGCCGGGGGAAATGTAATAGTGGGCTGGATCCAGGCTTTACTGCCTTTGACAGAGATCGCGGAAGTTTTCGAACACATCTGCCAAAAGTGCAACGTCTGTTTTCACGTAAAGGTTGTGATAGTCCCCTAGTGTTTTACACCCAAACGTTTCCCAAACCTTTTGTGCGTGTTTGTAATCTTCGTCCGAGATGTGCTCGCCAGAAAGGTTGCTGAAGAAAATTTCTTTGTCGGGAAGGCTCGTTTCGCCAAATCTTTCCCATGAATCCATGTACTCGTAGGGGTAAATTCCTTTTTTGCACAACAGATCGAGTTTTGCTGCTTCAGGGCAAAGTCTTTTCGTTATGTTCAGCGCCTCTTTCGGTGTGGCTTTCACAAGTGCGTCGAGGCTGGACAACAGAAAGGCATTGCTGTCAATGAAACGCAGGTTTCCCAAAGAGAATGAGATGTATTTCTCCATGTTTTTGGCAGGGCAATTCAGCTCTCCGGCTCCTTCCACTTTCGATATCGCCTGCATCAGGTGGTGCGCGTCGTAGCCTTTCAGGTTGTGGAACACGACAGGAATGGGGATAGTTTTGGGGTTTATGCGCAGTTTTTTGTTGCACGCGTCGTGTGCGGCGCCGCGGAATCTGCCTGTGATGTGGCTTTCACCGCGTCTCTGAAGTTTTTGCAAAGAAGTGGCGTTCCGCAGAAAAGACATTCTTCTTGATTTTTCTCGATCCATTTGTCAATGTCGTCTTTTGGTTTTCTTCGTGCTTTGGGTTCTTCGAACGCAATTTCTTTGAAAGCTTTGTAAAAGCAGCCTCTGTGGCTTTGCTCGCAGTACTTGCCTGTGTTGTGGTCCCACACGGGCATTGAATTCAAAAATTCTGGTTTCACAAGGCATTCCTTGGAGATGTGGCATTGTTTGGCGGTGTTGAATTCGCGCCAGTCGTGTGTTGTCATTTTGAGCGGCGCTGGGCTTTCCAGGCATTCGCTTAGTTTCCTTTCCAGACCAAGAATTCTGTTGAGAAACTCCTCCACTGCGTTTTTATCTCCATCACAGCCTTGTCTGTATTTCACAACTTGGCTGCTTTGCCCGTCGCTTCTCACACATGTTACTGCAAACCCGCAGGCTTGGTGTTTGTTTGTTTTTTTCTGTGCAGGCTGTTCTTTCGCGTTGGGCTTCGGGAATTTTTTCAATCAAAGCTTCGAAGTCGGCGTACATCACGAATGGTGCTTTCATTTGTTTGAAGAAATTTTGAAACTTCAGTATGTTTTTGCCTTTTTCAGGCATTACAATTCTTGTTGGACTACCGTTCACACCGTTGCAGTGTTTTTGGTGGTCTGCAAGAATCTTTTCTGTTGTGAACCCGATAAGGCACATTACACAGAAGTGTTTTTTGTCTTTGTGTTTGGTTTGGTCATAAAGCAGAGATGACAATCTCTTCACAAAACAGTAGTGTGTTCTTTCATCTTCATGAAGAAGCATCAAGTTGATTCTTGGAACATTTTTGTCTTTTGGGCTGATTCTAAGAGAAGTTACATCGTTGTTTTCCCACCCAAACACATTCAATGCAAGTGTGGGGTTTTGTTTTTCAAGTTTGCAACGTTGTCCCAGAGGTGTGGGAAATTGGATACCATCCCAGTTAATGCCGTCTTGTGTTGGATACTTGTTGGGTCTTTGTGGGTTTCTATCGGCTGGAAACCGGGCCGCTCTTAAGGCCCACTTCAAACATTCGTTATCTCTGTTTTGCACGTTGATGATTGCCTTTTTTGACGCCAGCTTATTCGGTGTTGGAATGAAGGTGCAGCCTTTCAAAGGCTGGTATCTTGCGACGTTGACATAAGCAATTGAAATTCTATCAATGCCCCATCCTGATCCTCGCTCTGACCAATTATCTATATCCCCGTTTATCATGTCGATAAATTGGTCAAATCTTTGGTCAAATCGTTGGTTAAGGTTTGCTTTTCTAAATACACATTGTTCATCTTTAAAGTAGTGTCTTTACGTTTCTTCTTTCGTTTGCCCATTTTCTTTTTGCCTTTCTCTTTTCAAATATACCTCCATACCAAATTGTGTTTTATGCTCCCGATTTTATCAATTTCGTTCTTTATAACATCAAAGGCTTTGTCGCGCATTGTGTTTTCAGTGAAAGTAATAATGCTCTGCCTAAACGGGCTTTCAGGATCTACGTTCATCCTCCAAACGTTCAGCCAATCATTAAAATTGGTGGCTGAAACTTTAAAATTGTCCCACAAGTCGGCTTGGGTGGGCGGGCCGTTGTTTCCCCCCGGCGGGGCGGCTTGGCCGTAGTACTCGTTGAGGACTTCTTCCCCAATGCGTGCAGCTGCCATTCTTGTGTGTACCCTGTACACGCTTTTCTTTAATAGGTGGTGTGGTGTGGCACAAATGTATCTGGTTTGCTTCGTCCCCGGATATATAAAGGAATGGAGTTTGTTTTAGGCGCGCTGACCTGTAAAGACACACACATGTAAAGTGGGGGTTCTGGTCACTGTTCGCGCAAGCAACACAATCTCATCCCAATCGCCGAGTAGCGGCGCGACGAAGCGATTGGGATGAGATTGTGTTGTGAGCGCGAACTGTGCCAGAACCCCCACTTTACATGTGTGTAGGGTTCGTCACAGTCGTGTTGTCGGTGTCGAGATACCAAAACTCATCCTTTGCCACGCTCCTCGAATAGTCGTCGGAAATACTCCAACAGCGTTTTGATAAGAATGTTCTTGTGGACACCGTTTGCGTCGTAAAGTTTCTTTCCCGCGGATCGCACCGTCAAAGTCTTGATCAACGAGAAAGAGCCGTTTACCGGAGCCGTCTGTGCTTTGTTCGCAACGTTGGCCCCATCGGCGAGAGCTTCGAAGCGGTACTCGACGTTGAAATAAGCGTTGTACCAGTCGTGCACAACATCCCGGTCTCTCGAAAAGAACTTGTACCCCTTCTTCGTCTGGTGTTGCGCATTTGGTGGGAGCAAGAGCGGCGTGTCGAGATTGATGCGCTCGTAGTCCACCTTCTCGAGATTTGTCGGAGATCTGAACCAAGCCATGGCGTATACAACCAAAAAAAATTTTCAAAGACGATTGGCCAAAATTTGGGTAAGCTTCCACTTTGCATCTCGCCCCGTTCGCTTCCCCAACAGTTGTCGGATTTTTTCCGCCCCCCTTTCTTCTCTGTGCATCTCTTTGGGGAGTTTCACCGGCAAAACCACTTTTTGTTTCACCGGCTTCGCAACTGCCGGACCGACATCCATGAGCTCGTCGCGAATCACGCCCGTCCCTTTGTGCATGTAGCGATACCACCCGGCCCACGGGTCGAAGATTTTCATCTTCTCACTCGGGTTGTTCATCGAGACACAATATACACCAAGAAGAAATTTCAAACCGTGTCGGCGACCTCTCGAATCACAAGAGCCAAAGCCACGTCTGCTCCGCTGAGGTCCAAAATGTTGTTTCTCCCATCTATGACGCATATCCCGATCGAATCGATCCGGCTTCCACCAACGGGGTGGAATTTCAAACGCCGTGGCTCCTTTGTGAAGGGATAACTGACTGGCAGGTCCACAGTGGAAACGCTGAACAAAACGTCGTTCAAGTCGCAATGGATAAAAACCCAATCCACACCCCTCGTTATGTTTGATATTCTGTCTCCCACGAAACTTGTCGCGCCCGTCAAAATCGTTTTGTCGAAGCCCAGAAGTTCGGCGAACTTCCCAACAGAGAGGTCGAGCTCGTAGTCTGTGGCGACTCCGATCACGACCCGATAGATCGTCAAATCAAAGTACAGATTGAAAATGTGTTTTTTCTCCGCGGCAGAAGGATCGATGTACCCCGTGTGCGCCTGTAAATACGAGGCGAGGTTGGTGTAGCCGTACATCCCATCGGGGAACCTGAAAGTCTTCCAATCTTCGCCCTTCTTTCTCCATCGTAGTTGGTTATTGTCGTACTGCGCCGCCACGTTGTGCCAAGAATAGGTCATTGTGATCAATTCGTCGACGGCGGCTTCGTAGTTCCGCGTTGGGTCGAGCTCGATCGGAGGGTGGAAATGCATCCGAAAATCGTGGGTCTTTTGGTTGTGGCGTCCCGGCTCCAGCATCGCAAGCCGGGAGTCAATCAGCAGGTGGAGAGTCATCCTATATAGTCCCGCAAAATTTTCTGGCCTTGAGCTCGAGTCAACAAATTGTGTTTGACGAGTTTGGAAACCAACTGCTCGATGTCTTTTCGCAGCTTGGACGAAGTATTTCCTGCTTTCAACGAGCCGAGCTTCACATACAGAGCATTCACCATTGTATCAAAGTCATTTCCCACCCCGCTCCCTTCCATCCATTCCTCTTCCAAGATTTCATTTTTATCGTCATCTCCTTCGATTGCAGGTCTTCGACTCATGACAGCTTCTTCCAAAGGTGTCATTGGTCTTTGTTTCGGGTGGTGGGGGTCTTTTCTTCAGACTCTTCTTCCCTCGCTGGAGCTGGCTCGCGGACAGTGGTGCCTTTCGGAGGGCTCTTGCAGCGAGTATTTTCTCTTTTTCAGCAACGACCTCCTACAAAGACATCCCTTTGAATTTTCCACTTTTCACTACCGGTTCCCCGCTTTGCTCCAGCCAGTTGATCGCCCTGCTGAGCGTCCCCAAAGCGCTCGACTCTTGGCGCTTTGAAATGAATTCTGTGGTATTTACTGGTTCCTCCCAAGTCCGGCGAGGCATCTTTTCCTCCAACAACGCGGTCGTCGATCTTGCTCCCCCTATCTCCGGGACAGACGCGGTTAACAAACAATATGTTGACGAGTATTTCGTCCAAAGAGATGGCTCGAGTGCGATGTATGGGGATCTGACGATGGGCAGCCACAAAATCAAAAATGTCGGAGCTCCAGTGGAGAACAAAGATGTTGCGAACAAAGTTTATGTCGACCAAGCTCCTTTTCTTCCACTTGTTGGCGGGTCCATGGCGAGCGGGATTAACATGCGCAAAAACCGAATCGCGAACTTGGAAGACCCCGCGAATCCAAGTGATGGTGTCAACAAGAAATACGTCGATGCGGCTCATTTGACTTTTTCCGGCCACCAACCAAATCCCTTCAAGTATCTGATGGACGATATCAATGAGTCTTCGAGTGAAAACAACATCACAATTCTCAGAATCAACCACTTTTCCGAATCACCCCATCCAATCAACAAAAATGCATACCTTTTCACGTTGATCAAAGACACAGATGGCAACAACCAATATCGCTCGCGCATCGGGTTCGATCTCTTTTCGCTGCCCATTGGGTACTACACATTTGTTGCCGAATACTTCCCTCCAGAGATTCGAAATGTCAGTGTGACCGCGAGCGCAACCACTCTGTCGATCAGGGGGCAGGCTTCGAAAACCTTCCCAGCAGTCGGCTCGGTTGCTGGTTATGTGAAAACCTTGGTACGATTTCACCGATGGCGAAGCTCGCCCCCCACCTACATATTTCTCAATTTGCATGGAGAAACGACAAAGACTTCGCCAGCGGGCAGAAAGGTGGTGTACGGTATGGAAGGCTTCGTTTCGAATGTGCCTTCAATTGTGTTCGACCAGGTCTATGTGGTGGACGACGGGCGGATGGCTTTGCAAACTGGTCGTTGCTCAAAGGGACCAATGGTGGGATGGAAATGGGTTCCTCCCTTGATCTTAAAAAGTTCCCCTTTTCGGGGTAAAGTTAGGGAGCGATTTGGATTTGAATGACAAAAAGGTCAAAAACGGCCCCACGGTGTTGTTCGGAGAGGTCAACGGGCAAATGTTAATGGGCCTCCCCCTCAATCTGGGTAATTTTCCCATGCGTCAACCGAAATTGGGTGATGATATGAATTTGAACGGTTACTGGTTGGTTGGAATTGAAAAGCGGGTGGTGGGTTGGAAATAGATGATGATGGTAGAACAAAAATGCATGGCGATTTGGATTTGAAAGGGCATGGGATTCACGAGGTTCTTCGTTTTCAAGGGGGCCAAATCATGCTGCTGAAAGACTTGAATTTGAATGGAAAACGGGTGGTGGGTGCCCCGTATTATCTTCTCAGGTACTTTGATTTCAAAAACGAAACAATAAGGACTGTGTTTTTGGTCCTCACGACCATCACTTTGAGGTCTTACCGGGCGCCTCGATCATTTCCCACATTCGTTTCTATATCGCCACTCATGAGCCCACACCACAACGCATCACTCTGCTCCTATCATACGCTTCACCCATAAAAACAAACATCTTTTGACGTCTAGAGAAACAGCCACCGATTGGACCCTAAATGCAAGACATGATGTATATCTTTCGCTTAAAATATCCCATGCAGGGGGTGGAAAGCTCAGAATACGGGGTACAGTTGTTTTTACCTGCCATTTGGTTTGACGACAAAAATTATCTTTCTGATATATAATGGCGAACACCCACATCAACGGCTTCCTGTGCACATATACCTGGTGCACATGGTGCAATAAATGCCACCTGGTTTGCCCCTACAGAAGTTCAAGTTCAAGTTTATTTCAACTCTTTTTACAAGTAGATAATTCTTGGTGGACTGGGCCGCAAATAGCTTTAGAGCTAATCGAGGCGGACCAGTCCTTAAATATTACTATTATAAATATTAATATTATTATTAATATTATTACTGATTCGTCTTACGATGGCATTAAACAGAATCAAAAAAATCGCTTAACAACATGTAAATATTACTGTCTAGGTAAAATCTAAAGGGAAAAGTTAGAGACCAAAACTTGACTCCAGTCGGAAATTCAATGTTTCATCATGCTAATCAAGGTATCCATCTCGACATATGAGTTTTCAGATTCTAGAATTTCAATTAGTTTTGTTCTTATAGTTTTTTTAAAAGAGTTTTTGGATAAGTTTTTTAGTCTAGTTGGTATCCCATTCCAGATTTTAACACCAACACGTGAAAAGGCCTTAATTTGAACATTAGGTGTGGATTGTTTAGTTAAAAAATGCTCAGATGTTGATGAGCGTGTGCTATAAGAATGAATACTGGCAATTTTAGAGAATAAATTTGAAATATTAGTCGGTGCAGAATTAGTACTGATATTGTACATTAAATTAGCAATTTTCTCATAATATAGGAATTGGAGCGGTAGAAGTTTTCCTTTCAAGAAAAGGAGTATTGCATGCTCCCTTGGTTGTGCAAAGTGAATAAGACGGAGTGCACGTTTTTGAAGGACAAGGACTTTATTTAACAAGGTCTTAGATGCATTTCCCCAAGAAGTTAGTCCATACGTTATATAAGGAGCAATGAGAGTCTTATAAATATCAAGAAGGGTTCGATTAGGAACAATATGTCTTAATTTCGCAATTAAACCAACAGTTTTGCTTATTTTTGTTGTGAGGGCATGAATATGGTGTTTCCAACTTAAATTTTCATCAATTAATAACCCAAGAAATTTAATACAGTTTTTTGTTCAAGAGGTACATTCTTATTTTCTTCACTGTCAAAAATATTAATCTGGGGTCGGTAATTAAGTTTTTTTTGGTGTGGGCGAAAAATAATAAAGTTTGTTTTCTTTATGTTGAGTGTAAGTTTATTTGAGGTTAGCCAATTAAATAAATTGTCCAATTCAGCATTTACAATTAATTCTAATGTTCTGAGATTTTCATGGGAGTAAAGGAGATTAGTCTGCAAAAATCATCTGCAAAAAGGAAAAATTTAAGTTTTCTGGAGCAATTTTGAATATCGTTAACATATAACAAAAAGAGGAGCGGCCCTAAAACGGATCCTTGGGTACACCACAAGTAACCACTTCTTTATCCGATGTTATTATTAATTTGTGGATCCTTAAGTGTATTGATTGGCTTAAGACTTCTTTTCCGCCGATTCAGTAGTTCATTTATAGCTTGCCACGTTTTCCGCACATTATTCAAGTTATTCTTGAAAAATTCATGATAGTAACTTTTCTTACTTAAGCGAATCAGAGTACAAATTTTGTTTCTATAATATTTATATTTTTCAAAATCACCGGATTGATATAATCTATTTTTTGTTTGGATTGAAATTCGTAATCCCTTGGTTATCCATGGCTTGGAAAATTGTTTGATCTTACGCTTTGAGAAAGTTGTAATTGGTGCATGCTTGTTTACAATTTTATTAAATGTTTTGTAGAAGGATGTGAAAATCTCATCTATGTTTGTACTGGGTGTCTCGATGATTAAATTCCAATCAACTGCGGCAAGTTCATCATTAAACGTGTCAGAACAAAAATGCGAGAAATCACGCTTCTTAATTTGCCTTTGTTTGATTCTATCTATTGTCGATGCCAAGATACAAAACTGCGAAAAGTGGTCACTAACATCAGTAATAAGGTTCCCACTCGCAACAACCTGCTCCGGATTATTAACAAAAATATTGTCAATAAGACTGGCTGAGGTTTAGTGAACACGTGTTGGTTTATCAATCGTCGGAATGAGATAACAACTTTGTAAGGCCAATAAGAATTCATGACTATATTGACAAGTTTCAATTCTTTGCAGACATAAATTAAAATCACCCAGCAAGCATACATTCTTGCCTGTAGCAGAATATTTCTCTGTTGCCTCCAAAAGCGGCACTAGTGGGAAGAGCGCGCAGCCATGCTTTGTACACAGGGCTCTTCTTACGACACTGTCTTCTGAAATTTTTGCCGAAAATATACAATGCGATTGCCACAAAATCTCGACTTCCTCCCGTCAACATCTTTGACTTCAACCACATCGACCCGGCCCTTCCGAAGGGCGAAGCGTCTCTATGCTTTTTACCACAAGAAACATTGGGGATAGCTTGCAAAAACTTGCTTTGCAACGTGGTTGCCGGAAAAGCTGTTTTGACTGGAGCCGTTGCTGGAGGAGTTACTCTCCAACCTGCTGTCATTGCCAGTTTGACCGCGTTCGGTGCTGTTGTCAAAATTGTTGCGACGGCAAAGAAATACGACAGAAAGACCGAAAAGGCCAGCTTCGCATGAGTGGAATACAAAAAATTACTGGATGCCATACGGTTCCATCTTCGGGGGAACCTTTCGATGCAAAGGAGTTTCTCGACAAGCTAAAAATGATCGACGACCTCGTTTCCGACCACTGCATGGAAATCCCCGAGAAACTCCTGGCGAAGTACGCCAAACATTTCACTGCGAACTAACAACGTTCCACCACTTGTCGAACCTTCCTTTCGCTTTTTGCCGTGTCTTTGACTGGATTTTCTCGAAAGCTGGCGTAATTCTTGCAAGAATTTCTTTTTTGCGCGGCCACACTTTCTCTGGAATCGCTTCGACGTAGTCGTGGAAGAAACAAACATAATTTACCGACCGCTTGTTTGGTTCGGGGAATTTCGCGAACTCGTGGATGACATTTCTCAAAAACTCCCACCGCGCTGTGCCACACTCTCGTCCTCCAGGCAACGTGTGGGTGTTGACTTCGTTGAAAATGTTGTGTCTTTCCAGTGTTTTGCGGATGTGGGTTCGGGAAATCCACAACTGGCTGCCAGCCTTTCTCTTCTCTGCGGGGGTAGAGCACTGTGTCGAGTTTCTCCACCAGCCCACATTTTCGGCAAACAAGTTCGAAATCTTTCGATTTTTCCACCATCTTTTTCCCGCAATGCCATTCCCTTCTTTTCTTGTTGGCGGGGGGTTTTCGAAGAGCGGCGATCCCCTGCCCAGCTTTTTGTTTTTCTTTTTCTCCAATCTCGATTCCGAAAATTTTTGGGTTTTTCTTTCGGTAATATATGTGCAAATGAATGACAAACGTTCCTTCGAAGCGGGAAGAACGGCGATTTTCCAAAATCTATTACAGCCCGGAAGGGTATTGGAAGGGGTGGGGTGCAGCAAAGAAGTTGGCTCAAAAAGCCAGAATCCCGGAAGCAGTTGCGCAGAGATGGTTGCACAAACAGGCCATTTGGCAAATTTTTTCCCCCCACCTTTGAAAATTCCTCGGCCGAAGTTTGATGTGCCCATTCCCAACGCGGTGCACCAAGCCGATCTGCTTTTTATGCCACACGACAGGGTTGGGGGTAAACTTTGGAAATACGCGCTGACTGTTGTCGATGTGGCGAGCAGATACAAAGAGGCCGAGCCTCTCTCCACAAAAAGCGCGGTGGAAGTTGCGACGGCTTTCGAGAAAATCTACAAACGCGGACCGTTGCAATGGCCGAAACAGCTGCAAGTCGATCCGGGACGAGAGTTCATGGGTACTGTCTCGCAAACGATGGCAAAGCATGGCACAGCTATTCGGCGCGGGCATCCCGAAGTGCACCGCGACCAAGCAATTGTCGAGCGGTGGAATCGAACGTTGGCGGAGGGGTTGTTTCGCCACCAATACGCGGCCGAAATGCGTAGGTAGGTAGGTAGGTAGGTAGGTAGGTAGGTAGGTATGCTTTATTTAAATCAAGAAACACGCTAGCCCCAACAACACTTAGCTGGTTTCCATGGAGGGCGTATTTATACGGACATAAAAATGAAACTAAAGCTAATACTACGAGTTAATAATATGATAAATCTAAAACTACGAAAATTCAGCTAAGAACGAGAACTAACCGTTATAAACTAAATATTAAAAAGTATTAGGATAGCTAGGACATAACTAACACTAACACAAGACTATATAGCATGACATGACCCAATTACGTTTGATACATTTATTAAATAAATATATCGATTCCGCTAGTTTTGCTTCATTTGGGAGTTTTTTTTTTTTTTTTTTTTTTTTACATTTTGTACATTTTATTTATTCCAACAAGGAGGAAAAACACTTTTACAATTAAAACATTTGTGTTACTAACACTACTAATAATACAATACTTGGACTACTTAAATATTTTAACAATTACCGCGCTAACAGTACAAATAATACGCTAAATACACTACTACAACAACAATAACACTGACTAACAATACGGCACTAGCTCTACTTATGGTCATAATTCACAAAAAAAAGAAACATCGTGGGAACATTATATTCCCTATATGAAAAGCAAAAAAAACTAAAAACTATATAAAGGCCGCGCTTAATTGATAATATTCCGATCCGTTTACTAAGAAAGAGAAGCTTCCGAAAAAATAAAGCTAAATGACTCTCATTTAGCTAGATGTTTAAAAAGGTTGCCATTTTCCTTAGCAATAAAATGTTCCAAGTCATGAGTTGCTCTTAGTTTGACCTTGAAAACGTCAATCAATGGAATGGTTTTACGTAGTTTACAACAATAAATGAAAAATTTCGCTTCTAGAAGGATATGATTTACAACTAAGAAATCGTTTTGAATATCAAATTTACCAAACAAAACATCTGACAGTGATAATTCGAAGCCCTCCTTAACATTGCGAATTAACCATGATAACACCTCTTTCCAGAAAAGATCGGTTACTTTACACGTAAACAGTAATTTGGGAGTTGGTTCCAAAGCATCGCGCCGCTGTATTTGAAACTTCTTTTTAGAAACTCTCTCTTCGGTTTAGGAAGTGTCAGATCTGTAGCACTATTTCTAAGATGGTAATTTATCTGATCAACATTCCTTCTACCAAAATAGTTCCTGAGGTCGGGCGCAGTGTCGTCATTTAGTATTTTAAACATCAATGTTGATTTGGCCCGGAGCCGCCTCACATCAAGTGTGTCCCAAGAGAGGGTCTCGATTATTTCAGCGGAACGAATATCATAACTGGCATCAGTAAGAACTCTAGCAGCGCGAGATTGCCCGAGGGGGGGCGGTCTGTGGCGTGGGTGCAGCGGCTTCGGCGAGTTGTTGCCGCGAACAACAACCAAGTAACGCGATTGATCGAATTGAAACCTATCGACGCGATAAAAAGACGAAGAGTGTTTGTAGAACCAGCCACAGCTCCTTTCGGAAGACCTGTCGGCAAGGAAGAAAGAAAACTTCCCCTGGGGACACGCGTTCGATTTCTTTTCTAACCGGGGGAGTTGGAGGGAGGTGTGCGAAGAGCCACGGACCCCTTTTGGTACTTGGCTGTGTTCAAGATCGAGTGGTTAATTACAAAAACCAACCAGCCTGTTTTAAGGGGGATTAGTTTCTAAAGAAACTGTGGTGATGCGTCGGTGGGGGAGTGAATCACGAAAATTTGGTTTATCAACGGAGTTGATAATGTAAATTGACCACCGTACAGGGATTCGATTAGCTTTATTGGCTTCGTGGTGGGCCAAAGCGCAGCTTCGTGCGAGAAGAGCTGATGGTTGTCCCACCGAGCACGGAGCTACCACCGCCCAACCTCACTTAACACTTGAGATTCTTCACCCATTTCTTTCTTTCATAATAACTCGTGGGGATTATTTCGTGATACATGTCACAAAATTTTTCCCATGGAGAATCAAATCTGTGAATTTCTCCTTCTCGCAAACAAGAAAAACAGGTCTCACGAAAATCACACCTGCATTATGTGCAAACAACGATTTTCGTCTTCCCCCGTCTCCGCGTGCAAACGGGAATTCTGCATTGGCGCTCCATATTCCTTCGGAATTCATTCCTTCAACAGGTGGTACTCAATCGGTTCCGTGTGAATCCCGTCCGGCAACACGTGTCTCTTGTCGTAGTACGCGGAGAGCCCCAGTTTCCGCTGGAGATATGTAACCATCTCCCCCCCGTGCATTCGGAAGCCTGTGTTCTCGGCCATGTCCTTGTGCCCTTCGAGCGCAGCTTGAAACCGCTCCCTCATGATTTTGTTTTGCCGCTTCGACATTCCCTTTGTGGAAAACTTCGCGTGTGTTCCGTCGACATCCGCGAAGTAACAATTCGAGCAGAGCGCAGTCATCCGTTCTCCTGTACATTAGAGTTTGAACAGCCCCGGCGTCCGCCCACTCCACTTGTCCCACGCCAGCCAATTCTTTTTGTCGGCCTCGAACTCTGTCCACCGCTCAGGTTTGATCACATCCTCCAACTTCTCCCCCGATATCGCCAGATATTTGCTGTCTGTGCCCATTTGCATCAGCTCGAAGTCTTTGCGGTCGGCGTACTTGTCCAGGAAGTCGTAGTAGAATTCCAGCACCCGCAGCTTTGCGAGTTAGAGCACTGCGATACCTATCTGGAAAGGACGGTCGATCGTTATCCTTGTCTTTCGTCTTTCCAGCTAATACGCATCGCCGATTTCTTCCAAATCTTCGAAGTATGGGCTCCGCATTATCCTGTCGACAGTCTTCTCCTCTTTCGTGTAGGTCACATTTGTTTGCCGCTCCAACGCTTCGATCATTTTGCCGTACGCGCTGTTCCCCAGCAGTTTGAACACGTCGGCAAGAAGTGCTTTGCTTTTGTCGGTGACGCCGGTTCGTCTGGCTTTTGTTACTTCTTCCACAAACCAGACAAAGGGTTTGGCGGCTGCGTAGTTGATTGTGCGATACACAGCTGTTATCCATGCTCCGTGGTCGATGTACCATCGCAACAAGGGGGCGTAGAGAAGTATTTTCTTTGCGACAAGTGCTCCAACCAACTTCTTTCCATTCCCACGAGATCGACCGGTTTTCTCAAGATAGTCGAACATGTGTTGGGGAACGACTTCGGCCGGCACTTCCTTGTTGAGGAAGAATGGGCACATCTCCTCGAACTTCGGCCATAAATGTTCGGGTATCTCGATATCCACCTCTGCGAAGCCGAACCAAATTCCGTTTTGGAGTCTTTACACGAAACCTCCGGCGGCAGCGGTTGGATTTTTGTAGTGGGAAACCTTTTCCTGTCCGCAAGGCATGTCCTGTGCCACTGTCGAGAGATACAACGCGTTGGCATCGTAGCCGAGGATTTCCGATAGAGACGTGGTCTCGGGAACTGGTGGTCTCGGATTTCGCTTTTTCTCGCCTCGTGGTACCGAGTGAAAACAATGCTTGGTCCACCAGCCATTACTCCTTTCAACATGCCGTAATCTTCTTTCCTCGGAGTCCAAAGGTCCGCACCTTCATCGATTGCACCACGAACGAGATAGTGCATGCTTACCCCGGGGACCGACACTGCGTCTTTCAAGATGTCGATTCCTTTCTCTGTGTAGAACGCCCGCATTTTGTTCAAAGCTTCCAGGCCTGGCACTACATCCAAGTTGTTGTAGTACTCCAACCAGTTGGCGAACGTTTTCATACCCTAGTCTTGGAACAACTAGACACATGATGCGTGCTCTTCTTCTGTCAACACGAATTCATTTCGCAATTTGGAGAACCATTCGGAATGGGGTGGAAGGCTGGGGAAACCGAGTTTGTCTGGAGAATCGAACCAGTCATACGGAAACCACGATTTCTCGCCCTCGCACTCGAAAGCTTTCAACCATTTGTCGTAGCTTGTTCCTGGTCCAACGTAGTTGGCGATGTCGAGAAAGCGTGCCTCCTGCGTGAGAAGACATATCATTCGGTTGGCTTGTTTCAACACTTTTATGTTTGGGTTTCCTGCGCAAAGTTGTTCTACGAAATGATTTTTAATCAAGTTCAGATCTTATTTGCCCGAGTTGAAACCGAGGGTTGGGACTTGGTTGCACCAATCCTCGATGCTTTGGTGTTGCGTGACAGAGAGAAACTCCATGTCGAAAGAAAGGAACTCCGATCTCACAATCTCCCGGATTTTCTCTCCCCGCCGGTGCAACTCTTCCAGAAACAGAAATTTGGGTGGGCTCTCGGTTGTACGTGTCGGCGATGGAAACAGAGATTGGGGTGTGTACGTTTTCGATTATCAGAGATGGTGTCTGTTCTTTTTGGCGGTTGCAGCCTCCGAATGCTTCGAAGTCGTAGATTATCGCATGGGGGTAGCTTTTTGTGTATGATTCGTGTTGGTATCTTTTTGGAATAGGACCAGCTTCGTGCCCCCACTTCTCCACAACTACGTAGCCAGCCTCGCGAAGCTTTGCGGTGCGTGCAAGAGTTTTCTTCCACAGCTTTTCGTGTGTGGTGTCCGTACCTTCTACGAGCGGTTCGTCTCTGTTTTCGGGAAAACATCTGGGGCAGCCATGGAATGCGCACCCGTGGAATTGGAAGATCGTTTTTGTTGTGGGATCGAATCCACCCACAAAACCATTCTCGATGAACCTCTCGCCACCATGCCCACAAAGCGCGTGGTGAATATGGGTTCCACGTTTTTCTGCCTCTTGTTCTATCCAACGACAACCTGTATTGGAAAACCTTGTGTTCTGCGGGAAGAAAGCCTTTTCGAATGCCGTTTCGGGCTTTTTGACTGGTTCCGACCAACAGCGAACTTTTTTTTCACCATTGTTGCACCTTCCGTTTGCATGACGATGAAGATCTCCGAGTCTCGTGAACCTTTGCTCGCATTGGGCACAACAGTAGTGTGATTTTGCAAGTTTGGAAATGTCCCGGATATAGAATGCGTGGCCTTCGTGAATACCGATCGTCAGAATGTCTTTCAACTGGGGATTTGGGTTTCGGCGAAGATGCCAAATGGGGTCATTGTCTGTTTGCTCGGGCTCGTAGACACGAATGCCAAGCCATTGGGATGGGGGGAGCGACTTGTTGAAATATCGTTCTATGCCGTCCAATTCGTCGAGAGAGGTTTTGGCTGTGTCTCTTGGGGTCTTGGAGAGGCCAAGATAACTTCGCGCCAACTCGCGACAGGGTCGTTCGCATCTATCCGGCCTTTTGCCGCGGTGCACTGCCAAACAGCGCCAAAAGCAAAGGTTGTCACCAAAGGTATCGAGAGAAATCATTGCGCGGCTGTGGGCTAAATTGCGCAGCCAGGCTGGAAGTGGACCAGTTCCCAGAAGCGGTTGGCGGTCCAACAAAACTTTGAAGTTTAAGTAGTGGTACCTTTCGAAGATCCACTTTGTATTGGGGCGAGCAACTTGTTGCTACAGCCGTTCTTTTTCCCGCTGCCTCAACAATTCTTCTGCAGCAGCCATTTTGCGAAACCATGGGGAGCGGGGTTTTTCGTTGTCTTGGAATTCCATTTCTTCCTCGTTCTCAATGTTGCGAAGAACGTTGGTTGTCGAGTATCTCAAGAAGAAAGAGGTGTGGACGTTGTGACAAAGAAGTTCCATCATTTCTTCCGTGTGGTCGCGATTGTCGGAGAGGTCTTGCGCCGGGACAATCCACAAGATATAGCGCCTTCCGCTTTCTTTTTCCACACCACGGAATTCGAGGGGGGCAAAAGTTTCGTTTACTCGCCGTCTGGAAGGGCGCGGAACTGCTCCATAGGAAGGTTGTGGAACGAGAACAGGTGCAGGCCGCTGTTTGCGAGGGGCGGGAACTGGCGGCCTCTTTCTGCGCGGTGCCTGCACTGGCCTCTTTTTCTCCGCCAACATTGTGCCTAACCATTCGAAAAACGCATCCTCGTCGTAGGGTTCAGTTGCCGCGGTGTTTCGCGCGGGTGCTGCTGGCTCGTTCTTTCGGGGCTTTGCCATTCTCCTGCGTATATATTCCAGGAAAAATTTCCTGTCGGAATTCGTGGGATACTTTGGTATCCCTTTTGTCTAATTGGGCGACACAGATATTGTGGTACCGCTTTTGTTTAATTGGGCGGGGCGAAATTGCGCAAGTGGGATGCTTTCCTTGGGCGGTATCCCGAGTAGTATACCGGCGTCAAACAAATACTGTTGAGAACAAAAACCGAGGAGCGGAGCGCAGCGTAGCCTCCCACGCAGTCGTTTTTAGGGGACTCGGAGGAGGTGAAATACGAGTCCCCTAAAAACGACTGCGTGGGAGGCTAAGCGCAGCGGAGCGACGATGGTTTTTGTGCAAAACGGTATTTGTTTGACGCCGGTATACTACTGCTGATATTCTAGTAATCGATAAGCACTTTTTGAACTCTTGATAGAATTGATTCAAAAGAGGAAAGTGGTGTATGGGTCAAATAGTTGCCCTCTAATTAACTAACGAGCGGTCGGGAGGAAAGATCAGGGTTTTACAAAAATGTCACTCAGGATTAGGAGAGGATTTCCATCTGGGTTGATCGGTTTAGCATTCAACATTATTGAACAGTCGCGGTCGCAGGCAGGGTGGGGACCCAGGATTGTGTTAGCTATGAGATGGATTTCCTCATCCTAGGGTTTGTTAAGGCCCTGGCTGAACGAGGACACATTGTTGCGGACACAAATGTTTCCCTGTTTGCCTGCGCGCGCAACATTTGTTGCGGGCACAAAATTTGTGTCCTTAACAAATGTTTCCCAGTTTGCACAGTATGTAAACTCAACATTTGCGTTGTGTCCCGCTCGTTTGCTCACCCAAGAAACATCATGAGCAACAATGTGTCCGCAACAATGTGTCCTCGTTTGCCAGGGCCTTTAAATAGGCAGATTCTGTTCCATACATTCTACTGAGACTTTGGGCGGGCTGAAGAATATTGTTCCCGTTATATATAAAAAGTGTCTTTTTGTCTCGTCTACTCTATGAATAATGTTTAAAGGCCCTCAAACACTTTCTTTGAAGGGCGGAAAGTGACCATTTCATGCGATCAATTTAAATTAAAGCCTTCATTGTTTTGTTGTTGCTACTGAAGCTGTGGTTACGGCTTTTGCACATTGTCCTGGGGTAAGATGCTCGAAGCATGGTTAGCGCTAACCATTGGTTAATATGTATTAAAACCTTTAGGTTGTCATGGTATCAGTTTAACCCGGGTTAGCGCTAATCATGCTTCGAGCAACTGCTGGTGTATTATTAATCATCTGTGAACGCATACTCACCCGTAACCGCGAGAATTGGCCGGTGCCGGTGTCCAATATTGTCCATCCTTGAACACGATATTGAAAACGTGCTATTTCTCCCTGAACTTAGGTCACCTTTTTCAAGTCCGCTTTGGAAAAAGAGTCAAAAAAGTAATTAACAATTCAATGTTTTTTTTTTTCTTTCCGTGCGTTTGATTAACACTTATATAAAGTCAACAGAAGTTCCTCAGATTCTGACTTCACTAACACGAGACATTGAAAGCGAACAGTTTATTTAGGATGGGTCGGCCAGCCATCTGAAGAATGTAACCTAATCATAACGTCATCATAACTAATCACGTAACAACGTTGAAAGTTGGACACTTAATGAGGCTTCATTAATTGTCATTCCTTTACCTTATAAATTGTATTTAAATACTCTTTATAGTGTGAATAAATAAAAAGAATTGGACATGAAAAATAATATATACATGTATAGGTTGAAAAGGTAAGAACCGTGCCACGCCAGATTCGAAAACCACTAAAAAAACTATCCTTAAAGGTCAAATGAACCAAAATTTCGAAACATTTTCTTCGTGTCATTTCAAAGTGAACAAACACTAAAAAGGACTACTTGAATACAAAATCACGCAGAAATTGTCCTATCTGAGCTTTTAAGAGAGCAAAACAACTGGGAGTACGGAAATATCCGAAGAACAAACGAAAACGTTTCTGAAATGGCCGCGCGCTTGACATGGAAGGAATGGAAACAAGCACGTGTTTTTGTGACGTCACTATTGGCGAGTAGATGAGGAGCTCGATCAATGCTGTAAGTATTCTTTGCGATCTGTCGTGAAGTTCTTCGTTTTAACCTTTCGTTCTCTCTTCGAAAAAGGCCGAGGAAGTCGAACATGTGGTTTTTAACGTAGAGCCGTACTAGTATGAACCAATTAATGGCAACGGAATCGTATGCTGGAACCTCCGATGACTCGTCCGAGTGCAAAGAATACGATGTAAACAAGGACCGAATCGGTCAAGTGGATTGGTGAGCGTTTGTTTACTCAATATACTGTAAAAGGTCGCCTTAGAATGGTCAATAAATACGTTGGAATCGCCTTTGAAGCATTTGTTTTGTTCTCTCTGGTGTTTAATTGTATTTTCGATGTATACTGTGAAGCCATACTTCCATGCAATGCTGTTGTTTTGATCCGCGTTTCTCCTTTATTAACCCATTGACTACCGCAGGTTTTTACATTTTCGGAGTGATTTTCCACCTATAAACGATGAATAGCAATTCGTGACTCCTTATTTGAACTACCAGGGAAAAGTGGTGCTGTCCTAAGCCACTGGAGGCTCAAGGTTTCTGAAAACGTCATTTTGACGTAGCAATTTTTTATCCGTGAAGCGACAACAATGGCCCAAGTTCGGTTTGCTTGCGATTTCTGCTAAATTTACGGCCATTTTTCATCTTTAGCGGCTGCCTGATGAGCATCATTAAGCGTGACGGTAGCTAAGAGTCCACTTTCTCAAAGAATCGAGCAAGGTGATGTACTTTGTTGTTGAATTTGGCTTGTTACTCGACGAACTGGGAATTTGGCCGGTCGAACACTTAGTACCTTTGGGACTCGACTATTGATGAATTTCTCGACCTACCGCCACATATTTTGGAATTTCTGTGTACTGAAGATGACCACGAGCAGGAAATTTTGGCGGTAGGTCGGAGTGGCTATGTGAAAGAATTGGGGGAAGGAACGGGCGCTGTCAAAAATTCTCGTTAGTTCCCAGCATGCAATGCGCTCAAGATGTTGAAAATGTCGGGAAGGCCCGAATGCACTGGAACAAAAGGCTGTATCTACGCTCGGGAGAAGAATATGAACAAAAAAAGTCTTTTCTAAGCTAGAAAAAGGACTGAATTTCGTTATGATGGTTGAGTTTTGGTTTTTCGACGATGATTTCCCTAAAAAAACATGAAGGCAAAAAGGGGCATTTTTGTTGTTTCTCTTTGACGTTAAAAACGGCCAGTTTCGTTCTTGGCCAAACTCAAAAGGCCATATTTGGTAAAAATCGCTACGTTTCTTGCATTTATTGGATATCCAAATTTAAAGAGCATTCCATTTCGTGCTCACAACTAACAGTTAAGGCAATATTCGTGCGATTGAGAAAGTTGCAATGTTTTGAAGCATGGGAGTTTTTTACGGCCGGTTTTGGCCGGCACGGGTGCCAATGGGTTAATATTCACCATACTATGAAAAGGTCGCCGTAGAATTACAACTTCAAGTTGTTTGCTTTCATTTCACGCATTTTATCTGTTCCTTGTGTTTTTTTGGTACATTTTCACTGTTTATTGTTATGCAATACCATAATTTCCATGCAGCTGTTTTTGTGAGTCCGATTTCATTCCGATGACACTGCGTGAACAATCCCAAAGGCTAGATAACATGTACAGTCATTGTAACAGGGGTATCCGTGTAATTGACAAAATGCCAGTAATTAAGTCTTATATGCTTTTTAATGAAATGTTTACTTTTCTTTACAATCTTGACTTGAGCTTAAAATGCGGGTGCATTTGTTGAAACTGTGTGCCCATGCAAACTGGGTAGGAAAGTGTCTGCTGTAGTGAAATCTCAGCAAATGAAGTCATCTGATAAGATACCACATTCCGCGTCCTGTATTACTGAGAATGAGAATTTTGCTGCTGTGTGCACAAATGCAGCTGTTATTTAGATAACTTATAACCAGTATCTAGAGAATGAAGGCCCGATTGATAATGAGCCACTAAATGGGTATGTATATGTATGCTTGTAAACATTGTCATATTTTTTGTCAGCCCATCACCAACATAAGTATGTGTTCAAATGAAGAATGATCCTCGCAGTTGTGAACGCAATTTATGCAATTGCGAAAAGAAGCCTGAAAAAAAAAATCAGGACTTCAACGGGGTTTGAACCCGTGACCTCGCGATTACCGGTGCGATGCTCTAACCAACTGAGCTATGAAGCCACTGACGTTGGGAGCAGGTCAATTGTGGGTTATTATGTTCCCGTGAAAGAAATGAGTGTGAATGAGTATACATAAGTATGTGTGTCTGGAAAAAGTTTCTGATTTTAGGTAATGCATGAATTATGTGGGATTGTTTGTAAGGAGGTCACCTACAGTTGGTTTGTGTCAGTATCAAAATGGCAAGGGAAAGAGCATAGTCATAATGTGGTCTAGAAATGAGCAAGCTTGTGAATGGGTGGGCTGCACACTGAGGCTAAACATCTGATCTCATGGCCATTACCAACCTCCCTGAAAGTTTTCCATTTGGTATATATTCTTTTATTATACCTTTATGTATCATTTCACTACTTGCAATAACTTGCATGATGTACATTTAACATAATTCACTGTCCCATAAACCCCATCCAATCTAGATGTGGTTACTTGTACCATTTGTACAGATACATATATTTATCATACCACCAAAACTGCTGCCAAAACAAATCAAGTATTCCCTTAGGATAAAAACACTTAGATGATAAATTATTATGCCCTTTGACTGTAAAATGAAATATTATATACCTCCAGAGGGTATATAACTCATGCCATTAAGAATTTTATGAACCAAATGAGGATAAAGTTTGTGAAAATTTTGTCACCCAAGGTTTCAGAGTATGTTTTCCTCTTTTCTGTCAGTGCATACAGATATGTTGCCAAAAGGCAATATACCTAGTGGATACATGAGAAGCTGTCATCGTGTTTGGTAAAAACAAATAGAGAGAGGTTTCCACATGAAAATACCGTAGTTTTGCGGTTATAACGCACTCGGCTATAAAACGCATCCCCAACTCAGCAACATTTGGTAAAAAGACGCACCATAAACTGAAAGTAACTTTAGAAGGAAATACATGTGGGGCGAGAACGAAGTTGTAGTAAACAAAAACAAAAAATCCGTGCATAAATATACAGCCAAAAAAGTAGAGGGAACACATTTTATCAAGTTTATTTACTTGTGACCTACGAAATAACCAAATGTTTGTAAACAAAGCAAGAACGTTGCATCCTGATTCGATTCAAGCGAAATTGTCAAATGCGCGAGCGAATAAAACTAATAAAAGCTAATTCACTTGATTATTCAATAGCGTAAACACTAGCGACGCGAACGCTCGAGGTAACTGACCACAAATGTCCGTGCACAAAAATGGATGGATGGACGAAGGTTTGTTTAATTTCTTTAGAACAAAAAACAGTTTACATTTCTCGCAATGGAAGTGTTTGCGATGTTAGCACTATAACTTAAGTATCACATTACAGAGCACCGCTTTTAAGCACGCCCGATATGCAAAAACGGCTTTGTTTAATAATATTCGCGATGTTCTTTTATCTCGCATTACCAGTTTTGAACAAGTTGAATTGAAGTTCTGCTTGCCGATATATCGTAAACTAAGGCGACAAAATTAATTTTCAATTTGGAGCAATCGCTTAGCTTTCGGCTTATAAATCTGAGACAACTTGTTCCTGTGATGTAAAACTCCCATCTAGGTTAGCATAGGAAGAGGACACACAGTTACTCCGCTTTCTAGGATATTATTATCCAACCACTAAGATCACCCTCCTCGAATGTAAACAAGCGCTTACTTTGCCGAAAGGATGCGAAGTAAAAGGCTCTGGCCAAATATATTTACGGCTACTGTACATACGTAAATTCGATTTGTACGCCATTGATAAGGATGTCAATGGTTTGCACGGACGTCTCAGCTCTTCACATCCCAGCAAACTTAATACAAGATCGAATTACGAGAGAGAGCAAAAGGATCACTCTGCATCCAGCTAATTCAAACAAGATGGAAAATGTCTGCGTTTTGCAAACGCTGAACGAATAGATTAGGAATTGCGCTCGTTGAAGTCGTCCCTTTATTCGGCGGCTAGAATTGTTGTCGGTGTTGCTTCTTTTCTGGCCAGTTTTTGTTTCGGATTCCACGTTTTTATTCTTGAAAAACGTTGGCACGGCATCGTCTTTCAAGTCAGTCCTCATGGCTTTAAAGCTTGAACGAACGAACTCCTTGCCACGAGATTTTGTTTGAAGCTGTGTGGTGTGAAATAAAATGGTCTGCACAAGCGATTCCCTCTTCAGTCTTATGAGCCGTTCCTTCCGTAGTTTTGGATCATGAGGAAACTTGAAAATACTTACTTTACACTTGGAATTGTTGCTGCAGTTTATTGCAGCACAAAACACATTGCTTTCCGCTAAGAAAACGACACTAATTTCAAGACTCACTTGTAGTTTTTAATGTTCCCGCAATTTTTCAGCTCGCCAACAGTGACGTCACGACTGTTAATTCCGACAAATTCCCGACAATTGACCCGACCGCTCTACGAATACGAAAGCCAAAACGAAGCACTTTTCAGCCTCCAATATCTCTGGAATACAATACCCGATCACTCTGAAACTCCAGAATATGTTTATTTCTTACTTAAGCTACAAAATTCAATGAAAATTGAATTCAGAAAAAAACTTTGAAATTTCGGTTCATTTGACCTTTAAAGGAGCACTGTCACCGGGATTTTTGCTGTTTTTTGTTCAATTCTGCCAAAATAACTGCCTTTTATCTGTTATCGTGCAAAAAATGCTTCTACAGAATCAACAAGATGAATTCCAATGAAATTTTAGCAAGAAGGGCTAACCATAATAATTTTTTGGTTATTTTTCAATGCATAGCTTGAAATTTTGAAAAAACTGGCAAATTTTTTCAAATTTCAATCCATTTCCATCCTCTTCATCTTACATGGAATACAGATGTTTATGGTGTCAATGCAGTACTATAGTCTTTGGCAACAAAACTAGACCATTATTTTAAGGTTTCCACTGATGCATTGGCAGTTTTAAGCTTTTTAAAGTGATGGTATACAATAGCGTGACACTGCCCCTTTAAGTAGAGGCAAAAATATGTGGAAAGGTATTCCTCATCTAATTCAGTGGCACCAGCCCCGAGGAGAGGGTACAAAAACTATGCTGACGAATCAGACTAGAAAACCTGTCTAGAACAAAATTTAACGAAAGAAAATCAAACAGGAGGACTGACTGACGTAGAATGACAAGAATCTCCCACCAAGACACCTAAATAGTCCCGAAGCATCCCATGAGAACACGCGTCCCTCTACATTGTGCCGACAGAACTGATATTTAAAATTTCTGACTAATTCGTTCCCATGCCAATACAATAATACAATACATTTTATTAATTCTCCCAATAGGGTTTTTCAGAATCAATTTACATCATGATATAAAAAAGTATAGGAAACTAAAATGTAATAGTGTTTACAATTTTACAATATGATGGTATAAAATAAAGTGTTATAGACTATCAAAATTAAGTGGAACTAAATGCCAGGCTCAACGGTCAGAAATTGCATTTTACAGTGACTGTTAACTACAGGAATTTATATTAACGCTCACAAAAATAATCTATAGAACTCTAAATCCTTTTGTAGGTTGAAGAAAGAGAGTCAAGTGAACGCGTCTTTGACTCAACAATCTGATTTATGGACGAGCGAATGCAGACAAATCGAAAGGGAGAAAGAAGAGATTCATGAACGAGCTGATCGAGAGAAAGCTGCGCTGTCTAACAAAATAAGGACCCTGAAAAACAAATGCTGCAGAAGAGGAAAGATTATTGACATAAGCTTCTAAGGAGAAGATATAACACGCTAGTTTTGACAGGCTTCGAACGTATCTAGCGCCATATTAATCTCGAAGATGAATTTGAAATCACTTGCCAGTTGGGAAAGTTGTGACTAAACAGCCAAGATAACATCTCGTTGGATATTACAAAACAATACGATAATTTTATTGGCACTCCCCTGGTGGGGCTTTTCAGTGACAATACATAACTAGGCAATAATTACAATGCGTAAAAGCAAATAAATACAAACTTAGCTTTTATGTAAAAAATGAAACCATGAGCCATTTTTAATGTCAGTAGTATTTAAAACAGTTTGAAACAATTTAAAACAATTTGATATTCACTGTTTGATGTAATTAAGTCAAACTCTTAACAATTAACTAACAATTTTATCGTGCTTAAATAAAGGCTCTGTCTGTCTACGAGGTGACACGTTTGATAAATTAGGACTTAAACTAAACAGAGCCATATAATTTATAGGACAGTATTTTTGTCCAGGAACTTGAAAGTTGGATGCCATATAACATTCATTTCCATGCCCTTATAGCTGGAGAAGCTCTTTTCATTCTTACCTTGACATGTTTTAGTGTGTATCAATCTCCATGTTTGCAGTGCAAAACTGTTTTGAAATGATAACTCTTCGAATGTTTTACTCATATTTGTTGTTTCCTTTTTGTTTCATTTATTAGGCTGAGAAAGCGGAGCAGTGTGAACTGCAAAAGTAAGTTGACTTCAGTTGACATTCTTTGGACATGCGCAATTTTTATCGTTGATCATAACAATAACAAAATTCTCTGATCTGATTGGCTATCACCAGCTATGAATTTAGCAGTAACTGGACAGTGTATGTGTCGATCATGCCTAAGTAATTGGACGCCATAGCGTACGCTGCAAGAGAGGCTATATAGTTGCACTTTAACAAGCTACGCATCCCGCATTGAAAACTGTTGCCATTTTATACCTGAACAATTTTACTGTTACGTGTAATTCTTTGTCGAATTTTGTTATAGGTACGCCGGATTAATTGATACGGAACTTCACGTCGTTCATTTCGGTCTGTAATCATACTCGTGATGAAACAAATCGGAATCCCGCCTCGCGAGAGCCCGATTTTCTTAATCACTCGTATGAATACAGACCGAATTGTACTCCACTCAGTCCTATTACCGTTACTCATTACCAGGTATGTTTGTTATTTAGTACCTAATCACTATTAACTTAATTGTTTTCTCTACAATCCCCAGGAAAAACAAAGCCTTAAACGATGAACTTAAAAAGATGAAAAAGGAGATAGACGTGCTCTCCAAAGAGAACAGTTTTCTAAAAGAAGCGGTGGGTACCGGTCTGATCTTGAACTTGAAGTTAACTGCCGTCTTTTATTGTTTGTATTTGCGCCAACTGGAGCTTGTTTCTTCCCCGACCACTGAGTATCCAAAATATCCGAAGAACTCACTTTCCGAAGAAGTGACGATCATTGATCTATCTATCTATCTATCTATCTATCTATCTATCTATCTATCTATTTATTTATCTATTGAATTATTGAATTATTGTTTGATTGATTGATTGATTGATTGATTGATTGATTGATTGATTGTAGAATTTCAATCTTCGCCATTATGGAGGAGTCATTGGAAGCTTTCGAAGAGTGAAGCGTTTTTTCAGCCGTCTTGCTGACCGCATTCTGCATTGACCTGTTGTAATCATGTACTTGCAAGGGAGGGTGGGTCATAACACTAAAATAATGATAAAAATACTTTTGCCTGAACGGGGACACATCCTTGAAAAAAAAAATAATAATAAAGAAGTAAAATAAAACTTCTTTGTATGATTGTCAGCGGTGAAGATATTTACTGTGTGCTTTCCTCAACACTGACGGACAATACAAAAAGACGATTATAAAAACTATAAAACTTTGTAGTATCATGCAATGCAAATAAAAGAAATTATTGAATTGTCAGCGAAGAAGATATTTTCTGTGTGTTTTCCTAAGCACTGGTTGGCATTACCATCTAAGAAAGAGGCCAAAAAATATGTTCTTTTGCTTTATGAAAATGTTTGGCTTCTTTCTTAGTACTTTAACTTTAAATATGTGACTGATCATCGCAGTTATGAACACTACACTTAAGCAGTAGGCTTGTTAACTCAGTCGGTAGAGCGCTGCACCGGTATCGCAGAGGTCGTGGGTTCGAATCCCGTACAAGCCTGAATTTTTTTCAGCCTTCATTTTCACCACTGCTTAAGTAGTGTTCATAACTGCGATGATCAGTCACATATTTAATCATTAATTCGCAGTTCAAATATATGATTTTCGTATATTCATTCTCATATATTCATCACTCACGGGTATATTACGAACCACCAAAACGACCAGCTCCCAGATGGCTTGTTAGCTCAGTCGGTAGAGCGCTGCACCGGTATCGCAGAGGTTCGAATCCCGTACAAGCCTGAATTTTCTTTCTTTCTTTCTTTCTTTCTCTCTCTCTCTCTCCTTTTTTTTTTTTTTTTCTTTTTTTCAGGCTTTATTTTCACTACTTTATTTTCACTACATATTTAATCCTTAATCCGCAGTTCAAATATATGATTTTCATATATTCATTCTCATATACTTTAACTTTGTTGGAAATGGATTATTGAGAGGGATAAATTTGAATAGCTGAGAAATGTATCAATAAAATGAAGCGAAAAATTTCTGATTCATGAGATTTAGCTTCGTGTTCTTTGAAATTCCGATGTTGAGAGAACTATCATAAGGGAAAGCTGCTGACCAGTTCGGCGTAGCATGCACTGGACTAATATGGGACGCGAGCTAGTGTGGGTGTCGTAGAGAGCGAGGCGGATTGTACGCGTGAGAGAGAAAACGCGCGCGATATTCCAGCGCCTGCTGCGTATTAAAAAGTCTAAATCAACAAAGTGTCGTGTATTATGGGAGATGTCAGACGTGGCGAATTATCTTCATGTTACACTCATTTGAAAAGAAAGTAGTTGTTTTGGACGGTTGGAAACATTTTCAAATTTTGATGAAGAAATACATTTTTTGCGCATGAGCGGAAATTAGCAAGAGAAGGAGCGAAATGGGAAATATCGAATACCATCGATTACAGTGATGATTACGCCAATATTTGCTGGCCGAGCGGGACTCTGGGTGGTAGGTAGGTAGGTTGCCTTTATTTATACACGATGTATATGAAAGCTGAAAGCTTGTGGGGTCGTGTACAATACATTACAAGTAAAGCTACATATTAAATACAACAAGAAATTCTGCGAGAATTAGAAGCGGCCTTTTTGACCATCCGAGCCGGATTAATGCACTTTGTCACCTTTCAGTTGGCATGACAGTCAATTCGTCACTCTGAATGATAAAGAATTTAAAATTCGGTTATGCGTTAGAGAAGGTTTTGGTGGCCTGGTGGGTTAGTGCGCTCTTTTCGTACTGTATTGACAGCTTAGGGTCGGTGGTACAAGCCTCAACAAAGTGAAGTTTTTTTTTCTTTGATCTTTTTTTTCTATTCCTTTTCACTTGTTGTGAAATACTGCTCAAAATAAACGCTTTCGAATAAATTCCTTTCCTACTGGATGTACATCGGAGTAATTTAATTCTGACAAAACATTTCTTTCCTCTGTAACCCTTGAGCATTGAAAGGCTTTTAAAGAGACGATGCGTGATCGACGTAATGACTTTATTTACTACAAAATTATCTAGTGACCGCAAGAGATGTCTGATCAGCGCAATCGGATAAGGGATTTGAAGGTCACGAGTTCAACTCCGGGCGCCGTTATTAGAAAACTTATTTCTTTACTTTATGTAAATGTTTCTTCCTCTGGCTGAGAGGGGCACGGAACGCTCAAATAAATTCATTTCCTATAATTCTGACTAAACACTTCTTTTTGAAAGGATTTCGCCACTTTCGACTCTGACCCCTGTATTTTATGGCCACCAAAATCTACAAGTTCAGTTTTAAAACATTTACGGTCTTCCGAAAAGCTTTAGTTAAGTCATCAGTGTTGTGAAATACTGCTCAAAATAAACGCTTTCAAATAAATTCCTTCCCTACTGGATGTACATTGGAGTAATTCAATTCTGACAAAACATTTCTTTCCTCTGTAACCCTTGAGCATTGAAAGGCTTTTAAAGAGACGATGCGTGACCGACGTAATGACTTTATTTACTACAAAATTCTCTAGTAACCGCAAGAAGTGTCTCCTCACCGCAATCGGATAAGGGACCGAGATTGGGATCTTAAGGTCGCGAGTTCAAGTCGCGGCGCCGCTATTAGAAAATTAAGTGCTTTACTTATGTCATTGTTTCTTCCTCTGGCCGAGAGGGGCACGGGCCTCTCGGCGGACACCACGACAAAAAAAACTAAAAAAAAAAAAACGGGTAATTTAAGAAGCGGCTCGTCGCTAAGCGACGGCCGCTTAATAATTAAATGTAGTGTAAAGGCATATTAAATACTGTCAAGGCGACGTGAAACAGGTTAGCTTACATTCAAATATATACAAAAACTAGTGGTCGAGGCTGGTAAGTTTTGAGCTTGACTGGGAGCCAGTCATCTCTTGGTGGAGAAAGACTGGTTCCCGTAATAAATCAACATGGCGGAGTGAGCGCTCTTCTCAAGCTTTGTTTGGGTTTACAAGATGGTAAATCTTACCACCATTGCAAGGGGACGGAAGCCCCATCTCATTTACGGAGTTAAAAGAGCTAAAGTACCAATGAAACTTCGCCCTCATTTGCTGCCTAGCAAACCGGATATTGGAAGTAAGTACAAGAACTGTAAGCTTATAATAGCTTAACTCAGGGCGTACCAAATCGATCGAAATCGATCATCGAAAATGTAATCGATTAATCGATAATAATCGATAATACTCGATATTTGTCGATTGATTAGTCGATTTAATCGATTGAAATCGATAATCACAATTTTTTTGTCACATCGGTGGAAATCGAAAATCAAACACGCGATCTGATCTTATCATAACACTGCATAACACTTACCTTCCTCCAAGCTTACCTTCGAATCCGCTTTGTTGATAAAGATGATGTTACTTTCTCCAATGGTAGCGACTTTTCTTGTTTTTTTTTTTCACCAGGATCACCGCTGTAAAGCTGTTTAAAGCAATATTTCAGCAGATTTCAGCCCAGCAGTCCTATGGTGCTGTGTACTGTGTACTCGATCTGCGAACTGCGATCTGCGAACTTGAAAGGGAATCTTTGTCCATTTACTTTTCGATATTTGTCGAACAAATCGATAAAATCAATAGCTAATTACAGAAATCGATCAAAATCTATGGTCACAAAGACACGAGTGATCGATTTCTATCGATTTCCGATATTGATCGATTAATTAGTATCGACAACGATCGATTACAAACGATTTCAATCGAGTATCGAAAATATCGATTAGGTACGCCCTGCTTAACTGAAAGCCCAGGCTAGGACTGAAAGCTTCGGTTTCTTTGCAGATGTTTCTATGTTTCGTCTTGAGACGCAGGGAAACAAATTCACTGATGAAGTCACACATTAATCCAGTGAACGCTTGTGGATCCAGTTACATTGTGAATATTCCATTGGTCGGTTTATGATTGGATTTGATTATTTGAATAATCCCGGCCGGCATAGCCAATCGAATGTTCGGAAATCCAACTCAATCGATCTCAATCCGTGAGTTGAGTTCGAATGAGTTCGGCAATCGAACGAAATCGAACACCAAACTTTGTGTGAGTTCGATTTCCCAACCAATCAAACTCAATCAAACTCAATTCATTGGATAAAGGGGATTAGTTTCTAAAGAAACTGTGGTGCTGCGTCGGTGGGGGAGTGAAACACGAAAATTTGGTTTATCAACGGAGTTGATAATGTAAATTGACCACCGTACAGGGATTCGATTAGCTAATCGAATCCCTGTACGGTAGTCAATTTACATTATCAACTCCGTTGATAAACCAAATTTTCAATTCATTGGATGTTGTGTTCAATTGAGTTTAGCCTGACGGTATTGTAGGTGTGCAGAGTAAAGAGCCGCTAAAAGTGAGATGCGAAGCCGCAAGGAGAATGGGAGGAGGCATTTGAAATACTGTCTGCCCGAAAACCCTGGGTTTTTTAATAGTCCGCACACCAATGTGCAGGAAAAATGGATTGGTTGAGAGAAGTAGACACGTCAATCAAATGTTAAGTCTTTTTCAAACAGCGCTTGGTAGTTGATGATAGTTGAAAAGTCCAAAACTATCATCAACTATCATGCACGCGGTCAAATGGAGAAAACTATCATTGACTATCATGAAATTTTTTAGCAGGTTCAAAGTGAATGATAGTTGATGATAGTCGATGACAGTTCATGTTCAAACGTGCATGATAGTTAAAACTATCATCGACTATTATCAACTATCATTACTGTTTGAACTGGGCTTTAGATAATCCCTTGCATACTTCCCAAGGGACACTTTGCTTTGCATATGACAAACCATTTGTAAAAATAATCATGTGGTCTCCATCAACAATCAATTATTTAGTCGGGAACAGAATTGAGAATCTACTTTACCCTTCCCTACAAATCACCATAGTTACATTGTCTTTAAACAGCAGTTGAAGAGAGTCACAAAGAATCAAAACCGCTCTTCCCGCTGAGACACTAATCATAAAGTATCTATCTATGTAACCTTAAAGGCTGGTTTACCCAGTGACATAAGCATAAGCATAATGATGTTTACACTTGTGACATAAGCATAAGAAAAGTGACATATGCAAGCGCAATGATCTCCAGAATCATGTCACAGTGGTATGAGACAAGCCACATTTCCAATGTCTTCTCCTGTTGCTGCTACGACGACGAAGATGACGGTGACGAGAAAGAGAGCATGAAGACAGTCAGAGGTTCTGTTGGGTGAGAGATATTTTCCGAAGCAGAAAAGAACAAGGAGACTTTCATAATTTGGTTTGGTTTTTTATTGCAACTAATGGACCAAGAATTTTATTTCTTCTCACTAATCATGATTGCTAGTTCCGTTTAGATCTAAAGAAAATTTTTAAACTGGACACTATTCACTTAAATTCCATGGGCACCAAAGACAGCTGTTTCCTTGTGCTTATGCTTATGAAGCCTCCGGTTTACACACTGGTTAACGTAATATAAGTATAAGCATAAGCATAAGAAAATGGAAAATATTTCTTTTGGTTATGCTTATGCTTATGCTTATGCTTATGCTTATGTCTATGCTTATGCTTATGTCACTATGTAAACCAGCCTTAACGCTTACAATGTATTTCTGACAACATATTCCAAATAGAGGGTCCAAATAGTGTGACCTTAACATGCATTAATGAAAAACAAAAAATCAGCTGTTACTGAAAACTGTCTACACAAAGCCTCTGATATATATATAAGAGAGTTAAAGCTCTCAAAAAATATGCTCATTGGAGGGAAAATTTGAACAAAGGCTATACTACGAGCAGTCCCTCTTTATTTCCTTTGTGGATCTTGTGAGCAAGCGTGAAGCACAAGCGAGCGGAAATTGGGGTGAGCAGAAGTCAGTGTGACTTCCACTTGCACCGATTTTTGCTCGCTCATGCTTTGCGCTCTGTCGCTTGCAAGATTGACAAAGAAAGAAAGAGGGACTGCTCGCAGTCTAAACAAAGGGAAAATTTGAACAAAGGCTAGACTACGAGCAGTCCCTCTATATTTCCTTGTGGATCTTGAGTGAGTGCGAAGTGTGCTCATTTCTTCTTGCTCGTGCTTTGCACTCTATCACTCACAAGATTGACGAAGGAAAGAAAGAGGGACTGCTTGCAGTCTAAACAAAGGCCAAAGAGCAGACAGGCAGGCAGTATTTCTCGCAGCTGCAATGCTGTTCATTGTTGCGGCTTCACTGCACGCTTGAAATCAACGGCTCTGCTGCCTCCTCCTCCGCCTGCCTACAATACCTTGAGTTCAGCAATGGAACTTAATCAAATGCAATCCAATGACTTGTGTTCGATTGTGTGTTCCAGCTTGGTCTGGCTGACTGTTTGGTTACTGTATGGAAGCTCTGGTAAACTGTGTTAAGAAAGTCTTTTGAAAACAAGGTTTTCTCATCCATTTTTTACTGACTATTCAAAAGCAAAAATCAACTGTCCACAGCAGTAAAAAGAGCAGATTTGAATGGGTCTTGTGCTTTCAGACCTTCAACAATGGGATTTCTGCACGTTCATACTATACTGAAGTAACTCGAGCCTCCAAAAACTTGTAATTGATTATTTTACGACAATCAAGACTTTGGAATCAAATGTTTGATTGAGTTTCATTGCCCAACTTTTTGTGTGAGTTCAACTTCGTTTGATTGCCAAACTCAATCCATGGTTTGAGTTGGATTGAGTTTGATTGAAATTCGGTTCAGTTGTGTTCGATTGACTATGCTAGGAATAATAAATCAAGCTTGCAATGCTCAACTTCAAATTGGTTGATATGGCTTCACTTTAGAATTTTCTAAGAACCACTCATATTACATCTTAAAATGGAAAAATAGCCACCAGCCTTATTGCCAGACCTGCATGTACTCATAAACATCACTGTTTGTCTGTCACTTGTTAAAAGTAAATCATTAGATAATGAAATTCCAGTATTTTAATTGGCTTAGTGCCCATGGGATTTCACTGGCTTTCAGCCATTATACTATACTGATACAAGACTAATAATATACATGAAAAAATTTCTCGATTCTGATTGGCTAAGAGAAATGCAGTTTTTAGGAAACACGATGCAGAAAAAAGGTAATTCAGTGCAAAAAAAGAGGTAAACAACAGACGATTCTGATTGGTTAATTAACAAAGGAACTGAAATTGAGCCAATCAAATGCAGCCTTTGAATGGCGCAAAGTCTGAAGAGCTGCAAACGACTCTGTGAGGGAAGGCAATGGCTGGCTTTTTGAGCAGGTTTTCTTTCTTCGTGACCGCAATAACAGCAGAGAAGATTCAAAACAGCTCTAAAAAGGAGAAATGGCTGCGAAAAGCACTGTATTTTAGCTGTCTGTTTGGAAACAGTGGTGTCCAGAGAAGGGAGTTACCGACGTAATTGGAATTAAGAGTCTGTTGAATTCAACACTACACTGGAGTGACGCCGAGATTAAGAAACAAACAAGGACAAACAAGGCGAAGATAACGAACTAGAAAGCCTGAAGGTAATGATTACAGCGCTTGTTAGACACTTAGCAAACAAAGTAGCCTTATAGCTATAGCCTGTAATTGTTTAGCCAGTTTTTACAGCTAAAAACGCTTTAAAAACATTGAGAAAACTGTTGTTTTGATTCATTCGTTGGCTTCATTGCCTTGCTTCTGCAAAGTTACGAAGCTATCTCACAATTTTTTCATGTATATTATTAATAAGTAATCACATTATTTTTCTCGTGCAATTTGGAATAAATAAGCACTTGTAAATTTTTTCAAAGACCACAAATTGCACTCGCCCTACGGGCTCGTGCAATTTTGTGAGTCTTTTAAAAAATTTACTCGTGCTTATTTATTCCAAATTGCACTCAAAATCACGTGATTACCTAAACAAATACAATGGCTTTTAATTCATAACAAACAAGAATAAAATTAATGTGTCAACATTTTTTGGTTATTTTTATTTTTATAGGATATGAATAAATAGAGGGTATCTAAACTCTCAAATCCAGTGCACAAGTACAGAATACATAAAGTTAACTGTCAATTAAGTCTTTTACTGTGACATGAGTACTTAAGCTGATATAATAAAAATTATTGTATAACTGACTAAATGTTAATTTTTTGTCTCAGGGGCCCCATGTCTATCTGAAATGTTTAATTTGTTGGGTTGTTGGAAGAGCAATGCCTATGATGACTCATACTGTAAAGAAGAAATCGACCTGGGTTGAAACAAATTGACCTAGGTTGAAAACAAATTGACCTAAGGAACAAATTAACCTGCAACATATACATACAAAGTCATGTATATACACTATATCTCAACTCATATTAATTAGCAGAGTAACTCTATTGAAGTAATATCTTCGAGAAAGAAAAATTCATCATAGGAACACATGATTCAACTATTGTATATTATTATTAGTATAGGAAATTGTACAGCATTGAGAACAATAAAATATATTGATGATTAATAGATGCTTGAGTGATTTTGAAAGTTCTTGAAAGTTGTTTATCTATAACTGTTATTATATTAGACAAGTATCATTATTAATAATAATAATAATAATAATAATTTTATAATTATTTATTTGATCAGTTATGTGATCAAACTGAACTAAATAGGACTCAGTGTATTTTGATTTGTTATGTATTTTCTTCTATGACAGCTTGAGATGGGAAGACAAAAGTCAGGGTCTGATTGGACACAAGATGAAATTAATGCTACATTGAAACAATTCACACCATATCTGAAAAGAGCGCGAAGCAAATAGACTTGTGACATGTGGATTTCATGAATAATCACAAGACCTGCAAAGATGAGAAGAAAGCAACCAGACTTTAAACAATGAACAATGATTTTTAAGTTAGGTGTAATACAGCTTGATGTTGAGTCATTAGATATAGTGTATATGGACAATGTGTTTAAGTTTTTGGATTTGGATGTAAGTTTTGCGAACAAATAGGAAAACGATACCTGAAGAAATTTGGCAAGACCAAGCTTTAGGATTTTTTCAATTCTGGAAGACGACCGGGCACAATGCTGAACTAGGAGGTGAGAGGGGATAGAGACTGTATGAACATGGTACACACACAAGGCACACAGAACAGCTGCTGGATATGTGTAATTGTACCTAGAAAATATCTGGCTTTGTATTTTTCTCAGCCAGTCAGCAAGCAGAGCTCTTCAAATGTATAACTTTTACTGGTATGTCCTATCACCCTGAGTGCTTTCCAATGTGTTGCTGTGGAGTTAATGAAGGCATTGTAACTTATGAACAGGGGAGTGCATATTGGGCAGGATTCTCCTTGGTTAACCCTTTGACAGTTTGACTACTACACCTGCTAATACCGCGCACATAGAACCATGTCCCTTTTACCACTTGTGACGTCTTCAGTTTTAACGCTCATAGACAACTTTTTCATGTAACATGTTTAGGGGGAAGAGATCTTTCAAACCATACCTGAATGAACATGATTCCGTCACGCAGGCTGGAGAAAACGCGAAAAAACCAAGTGATGTTGACCCGAAAATTTGAATGAAAATCTTGTTCCACTACCCACCTGCACTTCCTTTCACCTAATCCTATGATCTTAAAAGATCTCCACAAATCTTTTCCCACCGAAAGGAAGCCCAGAAAATGCCCAGAAAGAGAAAAGAAAGTGAGGCAAGAAAATCGAAAGAAAAGGGGAGGAGAGAAAGCGAAGGTAGAAGGCAAGGGGGCTGTGAAATTGATGACTCCATGAGCTTCATAAGGTGTTTTTCAGCAAAATGCTCGGGAGTTAAAGGGTTTAATACAATGCCAGATGTTTTCTGGCCAATGGAGGTCAGGAAATTAAATCCATACTTCATTGGGATTAACCTGACAGAGCACTGTTGTGTTGTAAAACTTCCACTCATACCATTTTCACCCACTGAATCTTCAACAAGTCCTCTGTAGCTATGTCAATCCTTGGGTGTACCAGGATGATCTAACACTCCTGCAAGGTAGACTGCTAGTAGTCTCTAATTTCGACGATGGATTGTGGGGCAGGAGAGAAACACATGCGCTTGTGTTCGTAATTGCAAGGAGACGTGACACAAAGGGAGTGCTGAATTCGTGTCTCCTCACAATTTTGTGCATGTGTGTATTTCTCCCACCCCTCAATCTATCGCTGAAATTAGAGACTACTTGTAGTCTACCTGCAAGGTTGAAGGTGGAGCAAGAGGCTAGGTGGATGTGAACTGCGGATGATTGATCTTTCTCTGAATAGGATGTCAAATGAGCACATATCAGTGTCCAGTGTTTTGGTCTCTATAGTTGAAAATTTATAGCAACTTCTTTTGAAAATGAATGGCTGTTATGTGTGTAGCTTCCCTGCCCCTCACCTGTTTGCCACCAAGACTCACCTCCCTTTTCTTGTGGCTTAACAGTGACAACATTGTATGCTAATTATTGGAACCAAACAGTGTTTTGTGCTGTTGTGGAAGATGGGCACAATTGCAAAACTTAGTGGAAAACTCTCCTAAATGACTTTTAGGGTGGTTTTTCTTTATTTTGCTAAAAAAAAAATGCTGATTTCTCTCATACAGACTTGTTTTTGTGTGGTAAACATTGCCTTGTATTTTTTTTTTCACTGTTTTGCACTTAGTTTTTGAGAAAACACAGGCCAAAAAATGCAAAGTTCCTTAGAAGAGTTTTCCACTAAGCTCTTCAATATTAAGTTCTGACATTTTGAATGCTAAATCCTCTTTAGTGTCCATCCCTTTTTGATATATTGTTGTTTGGCTGATTATGTTGGACAATTAATTATAACATGAGTAACTCACTCTCTTAAGTTCATTCACTTTGTAACTTTAATGTGCTTTCACTTGTACAGCTGTATCAGTAGGCGTTAGAGTAATTTATTGAACTAAGACAAGAGTCGAACAGCTTGAACATTGACTACATTTATAACGCCATTTGCAAAGTAAGCTAAGTGCTCAGTGGTTTGCAAGGGGATGGAATGACAACTCTGGCTTTGCCTTCACGGCCATGAATGAAATCACACCACTTGTAGATGTTTCCCTCCCCCAACAGGCAAGACTTTGACATGCGCTCAATCTCTGCAACTGTAAGCACGTGATCCCAGACATTGACATTTGTCAACATCCCAATGAAGCTCTGGTTGATATCAAAGCCCCCTCCAAGATTATCTTGTTCTTGACCCAGTGTGATGGAACCTCCAGACCTTATAATGCGCCCTGTCTGAAACCCAGTTCCTTGAGCTGCTGCAGTTCCATCTTTGTACAGTTTCCATGAGCCAGCAGTGTTTTCCCATGTTAAACAGATATGGTGCCACTTGCCATCATTTGCTGATACCGTTGTTGACCTGTGACGTGCAAGAAATGATAGTTATGATTTGCAAAATGAAATATGTTATAACTCCCTTGGGACAAAATTATTTAAAGAAATGTCATTTCATTCACATCTCAATTTGGCTGGAAGAACCTTCATCAGGATTTGCACTGTTACCAATAGTACTCTTCTCCTCCTCCTCCTCCTTCTTCTGGCAGTAGCAGCAATGGTAGTGGCAGTGGTTAAGTAGTAGTGGCAGTGGTATTGGCAGCGGTAGTGGTAGTTGTAGTGGCAGTGGCAATGGCAGTGGTATTGGCAGTGGCAGTGATAGTTGTAGTGGCAGTGGCAGTGGTAGTGGCAGTGGTGGTGGTAGTGGCAGTGGCAGTGGCAGTTGTAGTTGTAGTGGCAGTAGTAGTGGCAGTGGTATTGGCAGTGGCAGTTATGGTAGTTGTAGTGGCAGTGGAAGTGGTAGTGGCAGTGGTATTGGCAGTGGCAGTGGCAGTGGTAGTTGTAGTGGCAGTGGTAGTGGCAGTGGTGGTGGTAGTGGCAGTGGCAGTGGCAGTTGTAGTTGTAGTGGCAGTAGTAGTGGCAGTGGTATTGGCAGTGGCAGTTATGGTAGTTGTAGTGGCAGTGGAAGTGGTAGTGGCAGTGGTATTGGCAGTGGCAGTGGCAGTGGTAGTTGTAGTGGCAGTGGCAGTGGCAGTGGCAGTGGCAGTGGCAATGGTATTGGCAGTGGCAGTTGTAGTGGTAGTGGTTGTGGTGGTGGTGGTGGCAGTGGCAGTTGTAGTGGCAGTGGCAATGTTGGTGGCAGCAGTGGTGGTAGTGGTAGTGGTAGTATGGTGGAGGAAGTTGAGTGGAGGTGCCAAAAGAAGAATATGTTGTTTCTTGTGCTTGATGTTCAGATCATTGGAATATTCACAGAATGGGTGTGCTAATTGCAGAAAAGAAAAATGCAGCAAAATTTTGAAATATTGTTCCTGCGCTGATCACCGATATGTGGCGCAAACGACCTGTAGTTGTAAATGAGAATCTCATTGTATGAACCCGGAGCTGCGTAACTAAATGGGGTACCAGAGTTACGTGTATCACTCGACTTCATCCACAGACACACTGTGAACTGCGTCAAACTGGGCATGCCCCAAATGTTGACAAAATTACTCACACTCTTTGTCGGAAAATTGAGGGCGTAGTCTGTAAAGAGGAAAATCAAAATTATTCATAGCAATTTATGGTAAGCTATCACAAGGAGTATTTTCCACTACGCTCAAATTACCTTCGTAAAATGGTTTTCTGATGTTCTCAAGATTTTGCCGCTGTCAGTTCTACCGTAATAGCTGTATTAAGCCCCCAGGGGAGGGGTGGGGGGGGGGGTCTTATTTAATTTCAGGCCTCATTGACGGGGGACTTATTAGAGAGGGGGCTTAATAGAGAGGGGGGCTTATTGAAATCTCAAATACGCCGTTTTCGTCTTACAATAGTTTTTGTACCAAACTCAAACAACTGCAGTGAAACTTGATTATTAAAAAAAAAAAAAAGGCAACAAACATTATTATGTGTTTGAGTATATAATTGGTCAAAGTAAACTAACTGGGCTGCATTAAGTGAAATTCGTAAGAGGGAATAGATGGGGCTCATTACCAAACGGTAAATGCAATTATATGACTTTCAATTTAGTGGCCTATACAAAAAAGTTTGTTCCAATGTCTAATTGACAACAGAGAGAAATCATTGGCATGCCGTTAAATAAGTACCTTGGGACATAGGAGTAGTACAATAGGAATTTTTCCTATTTTCTTAAGATTTTTTTAAAAATGAGCTATGGAAAATCTAATACAATAATTATCATTTCACAGAAGTTATAAACCATAAGAGAAGTTACAAACCAGTTCAGTTCCTGTGTGTGAGAAGTGCGATAACATATTGAGTTGCAGAGCAACGTTCGCGTATTAAACTCACGGATCCGGAAATGGTGTTTAGCAGATTTGTGGGCTAATTCACTGGCGAGATTTTGCTGGATTTTTGACACGCGAACAGAATCCTGAGTATTGGCATTATGACAACAAGAACAGCTGTCAGAGTTGTGATCTTTATGAAGACGAAGACGAACGCAATGTTTTGCCTGTCAGTATATTCTGCGTTATAGTTCTTGCTTGTAACTTACCAGTCAGCGATGAGGCATCAGCGCAACCCAAAATGAGGCCAGTTGCAATGCAGAGAAATATCGGACGCATGGTTCGACTTGTTAATCCTTAAACAGAACCAAGAGAAAAAAGCCAAATGGGAGACGAAAATGGAGTGCGATCCTTTCAACCAAGATTCCAGGAAATTTCGGTTCGATCCAACTGGAAAAGTTTCAGAAAATAGGTCGACCTTTCGAGGGCGTGGACCATCGCACTTTTTCGGAATCAATTCTGTCTGCACATTTTGGTTGAATGGATCGCGCCCACTAGTGACAACTCAGTAAAGAAAGGACACTATGAATTCTGTATAAATTATACAGAAATTAAGCCTGAAACTTTGAGTAAGTGCAGTATGTGTGAAACCATGCAGTGAATCCACATTTATTACTTCCGTGCCAGGAACTTATAAGACGTGTCTGAGGGATCTCTAGAAGATTCTAGTAGGAGTAAAAAGTGTTGAAATTGTTTCATGATTTAATAGCTTGGTATTATCGCTGTGCTTTGATTTAGAAGGCGAGAAATTATTTCTCTAATATTCGTTAATTACTTTAGTAAGCCGGTTTTGACAGATCCATTTGAAGAGCATACAACAATGACTCAAGTTTCCTAACTCCTTTCACGCGGGCAAAAATTGTTAAAATCTTAGTATATTCAGTGTACCGTACAATGAACTCAAATAATCCTAAAGTGAATCTAAAATGAGACGCCGGCCAAAACGCCACTGCTTTTAAGTTGCTGAAACTAGAACTGTCGCAAAAACAGAAAATGCATATAGAGTTGATCTGAAAATTCCCTGCCAGCAGAGGCGATCGAGCGAGAAAGGAGACCTCTCGCCGCCAGAGACCTGTACTGGCAGGGAAGTCTGAAAGTGATATTCGTAATCCAAAAGGTTCAGGTGCTGCGTGGCACAGTAAACAGTTCAAAAGTTGTAAATAGTAATAACGCAGTGCCCAATTAAAAACGATGTTTTTAGCAGACGTTTCGGCCCTAGCCCTTCCTCAGTCTCTGAAAGTGCCATATCGTTATTTTGTCAGTAGCGTTGTCCAGGCTGAAATACTCACTTACCAGTATTCTTTTCCAAGCGATTAGCAGAATCCAGTCGCAGACAGTGTAGTGATGAAATTATTGCCGCTTTTATGGAACAAGCCACGAAAGTATGGTGATTGGAACAAGAAAATTTTAATCTCCTAACATGTTGGCTTTGTTTATACAACCTTAGCGTCTGATGTTTACAATGCACGTTTAAAAAGTCTCATTTTTCAGCCATTTTCTAAACTTAATATATATTTCTTCGACGATATCGCAGTCATTTTCACCTAGAAAAAGGCGAAAATTTCACCATTATTTCAAAAGTAGTTAGAATCCGCTCTCTCTAGCTCGTGTCCCATCCTTAGTCTGTTGTTAAGAGTTCAACTTCCTTAATGTAAATTTTGAAGCGAAGGAGACTGCATGCACTCATTACAGGATCACTGAATTCAATCAATCAATCAATCAATCAATCAATCAATCAATCAATCATATCAGTCCATCGATCAATCAGTCAACCAATAACTTTCTTTGTTTCAGTGTTGTGTGGCTGTTTTCAATGATGTTTACAAATTTGAAAGCCGTAATAACATACATGGGTGCACAAAGAACACTTTTGTGACACCCCGCCCTCCGATCCCCTCTAATTAACCACGGTACTCAAAATGCTTAACGATGAATGTGGAAAACCGGTCGGGCCATCCAGAGAAAATATTGAAAATTTGACAACGCTTGCTTATGATCGTGAAGAGGAAGGGAAAAGAGTTGTGTAGTAGTAACTATTCCGCGATGAGGAATCAAGAAGAATCACTGATTCCTCCTGCAAGTACCAGAGAATGGAGTAAAAGGAATGTGTCATATACAGCACAACACGCCCGGTATGGGTGTAAGGCACAAGATGGTTGCAAAAGGACTGTCATTCAAACGAACTAGCTAAATGTACAGCAAATAAACATGCAGAAATGTACCAGCACTGGTTGTCGACACAACACTCAGGTATATTAAGGACTGGGCCAACCATTATCTTCCCAGAAAGTAAGGGGATGGTCTACCTTTAAAACTGGATAACAGTGAGACTTGGCCATGGGCTTCGGCCTGTAGAGGTAGGTTAATTGGTATTCTTCTTACCATGGAAACGAATTGCTTGATTTGCAGTTTTGTTCTTCAAGTGTTCTGCACATTAGGAAAAATAACTTTCATTCAGACTTCTAGCGGCTTTTGTCCTTAACTCCTGCCTTAACTATTAGGGGCAGTTTCCAAATCCAATTGGAATGATGTACTACACTTGCCGGATGGGCATTTTATGGATGTTGCGTGACACTTAAGTCATGACAATTCATTAATCACGTGACCTTGTCACGCCTTCCAGTTAGTTTCATGTACAACTTCTGTCGCCCAACACGATCCAAACGTTAGTTCTAAGATACATTTGCTCTGAGGTGATCATCTTGTGCATCTTGCCAAATGAAAACAAAGGAAATTGGACACCTTATTGAGTCATGTGATCATTTATGTGCCAGTTACCCCTCTAAATTAAACGAACTTTGATAACAAGTTTGAGCCTTTGGCTAAGTTTCATGCTAAGATTGTAAATACTTTCAGAGATAGACCACCCCCTAATATCAACTGACCCACTCCTTAAGCCTGAGGAGGTAACCATGGTAAAGTTATTTTAATTATTTATTCACTATTTATTTATTAGCATATATCTGTCTGGATTTGCAAAGACATACCTATCAAAAATTGGAGCCATTTGACCGAGATGGGTCCAAAACTCGCGTTGTTTGGATCCGACTGACGAGCCCGAGAATCGCACCGCAGCAATAAAAGGAAAGGAAAAAGAAAGTGAGCGAGGAGGAGGGAAGAAGGAGAAGAGAAAAAACCACTGGTCACACTTTTAGTCTTTATA
>JAEMWC010000559.1:90000-150000 GCA_016490735.1 Pachyseris speciosa | reverse complement strand
TTCCACGAATTGAAAGACTCTTTCGATAAATAAGAGCAATCTTATAAAAAGTTTTAAAGCTGAGAAGCCTATTCCCCAAAGATTTGCCCTAAAAAGCGAAACAATGGTGTGTCTGATTAACTGGTAATTTTTCAGCTCACCGCTATATCAATGTCAATGGACCAAGGCCTCAACAACAAACCACCTGAATGACGTTTCCTTGGAAACCCAATTTACTTATTCAGCCGTGTCATGTCATGGTAGCTTGCTGGATTAGTTCCATTTAGCCTGAGGAACAGTTTATCTTTGGATATTTTCCTTTGCGTTTTGTACGAGGAATCAAAGATGGCACTAGCGCGTCTCAGGCCAAATAGACTTATAAAGCTGTTACTTCGCGTATGCTTGATAACACTCCCTTGTATCTTATGGTGTTATTTTCTCGGCATCATGTCTCTATCAAACAATTCTGAAACTCAGCAACTTAAAGCAGAAGAAGACTTAAACGCCTACCATTCAAACACAGCGAGAAGGAATCTGATCATTATGTCACACGGTCGTTCTGGGTCTTCACTCTTGGGAGATATTTTCAACCATCATCCTTCTGTGTTTTACATGTACGAGCCGCTGCAAACCACCAGAAGAGTTACAGGGAAGTCCAACGAGCATAACGATTATAGCGCACTGATCCAACGGTTTCTGACTGGTATCTTTCGCTGCAAATTCGACACTCCAGCAATCTTGGCCGATATTGAGAGTTATTATCGACGGTCAGATCATCCGCGAGTTAGCAGAGCTATTGCATCGCCGCCCTTGTGCCCGTACAGAATGACAGATCCAAGATGGGACCCGCAGCTCTGCCCTCCCATGACAAGCGAGTCCCTGGGAAGTGCTTGTAAGGATGTTTACAACTTGACAGTGATAAAAGTACTTATAGATCGCATTCCCAAAAACAGCATCGACGCTGTTCTGACTGCATGTTACCCGTTGGATGTGAATTGCAGAGTTATCTTTCTGGTGAGGGACCCCAGAGCCGTAATCGGTTCTTCACGTAGCTTTGGCTTTTTCAGCGAGAAAGGATTGCCACAAAACTCGCTCCAGGGTACAAGGCTTTACAGTTACTGGCAATGCAAGCAGACGGAGGATAATTTAAATTTCATCAAACGGTTGCCGACCTCGTTGCGCAAAAGAATCAAACTGCAGCGATACGAAGATTTGGCTGTAAACCCACTGAAAGAATTAACAGCCCTGTTCGAATTTGCAAGATTAACGGTGCTGGAAAGCGTGAGCACGTGGCTTAACGAAACCACACAGCAAAGCAGATCAGATTGTGATAAGATGGATGGATCGCAAGCGACGTGCACTAAAGATAATGCACAAGCCGCGGCAAGCCGCTGGAGATGGAAGATTCATCCACACGAGATTGATATAGTCGAGTATTATTGTGGAGGCGTTATGCGGCTGTTGGGTTACCGTCCTGTGAATCGATCGTATGACCTATTGGCCAATGTGACCATTCCTCTGTTTTACGACGATTACGAAGCAAAAATATGGTTTCTTCAATAGTCGAAGAGTGAAATGTGCGTTTAAAATTAGAACGACTGCCTTGTCAGTCAGAGTTTGATCATACTTACAGATCTCTTGAATTTTTTTGAGACGAAAAGAAAAAAAAACTATTAATAGAAGAATTCACAGCCAGACGCCAGTTCTCTTCGTGAACTCACGATATTTGGAGGTTTGGAAACAAACTTAGGTGCTTTGCTTGTTTGTTTGATATCTTCATTCCAAATATTGTATCTTAAATACTAGAATTGGCGCACAAAATGAGAACCAACGATACTAATATACCTGGAATAGCCTGCAGTCAAATCGTTCAGTGTCTGATGAATGGAATAATTCATGTTTGTGGTGGTGGTCTTTTGTGTGAACTGTCTCTGCATTTTAGGTCACCCATTCTGGACTACAACCCTTCCTGTGTGAGGCTCCTTTCAATTCCAAGCGTGGAGTGTCAACAACAATTTGTAGACTAAGTTTACATACCACTGATCAGTTTGACTTTAGCGGTAAACTACAACCTATTCCAGATGAAAACACTCGCATTTCTAAGCCTATCCCCAAAAAGAAAGAACAACCAAGAACAGCATGTATAGACTACAAGCAGTCCCTCTTTCGCCGCTTAGTTCGTCGCGCGCGAGGCTAACTTGAGACCAAATTTGAGATCCTTGTTGCTTCTATTCATTACATTTTTATGCAAATGTGCGCGCGCAATTTTCCTAAAGTTGTGCGCGCGCTTGCTTATTTAGTTTACGTGTGCTTAGTTCATGGTTTGGTTTACGTGTGCATAGTTCGTTATTTAACGTACTCCTATTATGTTACGTTGTTTTCCTTGCTAATACGTGTTGTCAATAACTGTGCTCACAGTGTGGGTGGCTCCTCCTAAAATGTTCTGCAATTGGTATAGGCCGTGATGGAGCCGAAACCAATTGTGGAATTGCACACATTTTAGGTATCCTACTGATGAACAGTTATTACACGCAGATATTTTTAGAAGCAACAATTGTTTGCGGTCTGTCACCTTTGAATTGGAACTTGGAACTTATACTCCCAAATAGCTAGGCTAACACTGGGAGATATAAAATAACGAATTCAAATAAAAACAATAATCCACAATGAAAATATAAAGACCAAAAGAAACAGCGAAAGCAAATAGTTCAAAGTCTTTTCAGGTGGTTCGGGGTCTTCATGTTCTGAATGCCCCACATGGCTAGTGACTTAAAAGAAGCGATTGTCTTAGCTTGGACTGTTTGAGTTGACAGTTTGTTCCATACCCGAACAGTTCGTACAAACGGAGAATAACTGTATGCCAAAACACTTGGGTAGGGCTGGAGCATAGCATGTTGGATCCTTGGTCTAGGAGCTGGTTGGATAGAAGATGGGTATTCGAGATCTATGAGATTGTTTTTGATTTTGAAGAAAAGAGTCACTTGGGCCAGCAAACGTCTCGATTCCAAGGAGTCCCAACCAAGTTGACTTACAAGATCTTGTGAGTTTGTAGATCTCTTGTAATCATGCGCAACAAAACGAGCAGCCCGCCGCTGGACTTTTTCGATAGTTTCAGTGTCCCTGTTTGTGTGCGGATTCCAGGCAGCACTTGCATATTCTAGTAAAGGTCGAATAAGTGCTTTGAAGGCTCTTTCCTTGACTTCAGGATTACACGGTTTTAAGGTCCGCTTAACCAGTCCAAGAGACCTATTGGCTTTGTTGGAAATTCTATCACAGCGTTCTTTCCAATTTAACTTGCTCGTTAATCTAACACCCAGATAATCATAGGAGGTTACATGTTCCAAGGCCTGACCATGCATGTAATACGGTAGCATGACAATAGCTCGCTTGTTGGTCAAGGAAATGTGGTAGCATTTCTTCACATTAAACTCCATCTGCCAAAGACAGGCCCATGAAGTTAGCCTGTCGAGGTCTTGTTGAAGAATAAGGTGATCCGCAGGCGATACAACCTGTCGGTACATAATGGTGTCGTCAGCAAAGAGCCTAATATTGGACTTGATATCACCCACGATGTCATTTATATACATCAAGAAAACAAAACAAAAACTGGCGCGAGAAAAAATGGGAGATTTCACGCGGCCATTTTTTTCTCGTGCCGGTTGTTTTAGCCTCACGATCGACGAACTAAGCGGCGAATAAGGGACTGCTCGTACTCTACAACATGTAGAGCCCACACAACAAAAGTAACAAACAACTCCAGTAATATAGAAAAGGTTTTATTAAGGAAATAGTACTTTTATATGCTAATAGCAGCATCTTAAAAAGTTACAAACAAATACACGCCATGAGATAAATAGACTGTAAAGGGAATTTAGGCTCTACCTCGGTGTAAAAACCTGTGGAACTCACGAATGACGTAAAACAAAGAAAACAAAACACCACTCTAAGCAATGGCGTACAGCAAAACAATACCTCAGAAAACAAAGAAAACCTCGCCAGGTTTTTACACCAAGGTAAACCCAGAATTTATCGGTAACAAGGTGGCAGAAGTCTGGGTATAACAAAAACCATGGGACTACCATTTACCCTAATTTGTATTTTCAACTAATAAAGGCCAAGCCAAACAATAAGTTGTGAAGACAAGTTATTTCATGGAATATAATGCACGCTTTGATTTGAAATACCAGGATAAAAACCTAAAATACCTCTGTTTAGCTTATGTACAACAAAATTTATAAGGTTCAGGAATTTAATAAATTAGAGCTAACAGATTTCCCCATACAAGTAGCCAAAATATCACATACAGGAAATGTTTATAACCTTGTCTTTTAAAATGATTTGCAAAGCATAATTTATTTTTGAGGTGACCTATCTAGACTGTATCTTATTACCATATCAAATACAAAACATATTTCGGTAAAATCTGTTGAGTAAGTAAAGATAAGAAGGACACCTCCAGAATTATTAATGCAATAAATTAATGTATGATTTTGGCAAACCAAAGGAGGGCACCTGAAGAATTTCCATGTTTTCTCTATTCGTTTTTTACTCCAACTAAAGCAGAGTGTAGAAAGAAAGAACTCCACCATAGAGGTCCCCATGATATTCTTCTCGCTGTCTCAAAATTCTGTCTGATTATCCACAACAGCATTGAAAAGTATTCTATGATTTCCGATGTATCAATTTAAATTAATTCAAAAGCGATTACTCAGTCAGACACTCTGTAAATAAGCCTCCTATCACTAAAAAATAATTAAGTAGGCTTGTCTAGCCTTGATTTCTCAAATGTTTGCACTGTCTTGCTTTACAAACACTCCTCCACTTCCCCAAGAACTTTGTCCAACACTGATATCAACAGGTCAGCATCCTCCTTGGCAAAACACATGGGGGGTTTGATCTTTATCACGTTACTGTCTGGTCCATCTGCACTTATCAACACAAACTTCTCTTTTGCCCTGCAAGCACAGAAAATATTAGGCCATAAAAAATAACTTCAGTCCTCTTTCAGAGAACAGAATCAAAATCATCAATAAGCAGATCAGCATCGAAATCAATCAAGAATAAATACCGCTAAAATAAAAATAATAATGGATCAATCACTGACTCCATCAATGAATGAATTATTCACTTAAAGTGTTTTTGTCAATGGAACAACAAATTACACGTAGGTAACAAATTTAAAAAACTGTCAATACACTTTATTCCAAAATGGCCACCAATTTATTATTCTTTTATTTGCATGTTTATCAGCCTGCTTTGCCTCATTTTCACATCAAAATTCTCTTGTACTTTGTACATGTTAACAAGGCAAAAAGGGCTACTTAACATGCAAACAAAATAATGATACATTGACTGCCATTTTGGAATAAGGTGTAAAGCGTATATTATCAATCTTAGTTAAGTTAAAATTCCCACTATTATTATTATTATTATTATTATTATTATTATTATTATTATTATTATTATTATTATTATTATTATTATGGCAGCTTAAAAACTCCTGAATGTCAGGTACTAATCACAAATACTGGGCATGTAAATGCAGCCAGTATTATATCAATTTACAAATTCATATTTCATAGGAATAAAATTGCATAAAAAATTAATAAAATAGATCCTAGTAGTAATATATAAAATTTACAAATTTACATTACATAGGAATAAAATTGTGTAAAAGAACATTACTGAAATAAATCATCTTTCTAATAACATCTGCTAAGTGTTTATGATGATGATGATGATGATCATTATTATTAAGGCGACATGCTACTCACTTGTACACCACTCGTTTTGCTTCCTCTGTAGCTGGCTCCTTTGTTGTTAGATCCTTTACAAGCTCGACTCCAATAAAAAGTCCCATACCCCTTGAACCAAACAAACAACAAAAATTTAATTTATGGAGACAACACAGTTTGTTGCAGGCTAAAGACTTTTTTTAATTAGCAAGCCGGCTCTATTCCATTTCCCCCAAGACAGTATAAATACAGTACACCCACACGTTTGTAACTGCAACACGTTGCATAAATCCATCAGTGTGAACAATGACTAGCATCAAGTTGTCACACTCCCTTGAGTTCACTTCATGATCAAACACACTTGTCATGCAAATTAAGGACAAGATTACAAGAAAAAAATTCCTTGAGAATATAAATATAAGGACTCAAAAGGCCATCTTCACATCCACAAATCATTTAGCGTAGCACCCTTATATACATGTATATACTGAGTCGAATGGTAGAATCAGTGCATTCAACTCTGTCTTTTTAAAGTTTATAACACATACAGTAATTCTTTGTGAGATGTCTAAAACAACTACTTCAGCCTGATGCTTTTAAAGCAATAAACCATATTCATATTTTCGGTATGGCACTGGATCTAGCACAAAGTGGAGGCTCTTCCGGGGGAATACAATCACATAATAATATTATGAAAAAATTCCCATTTCAGCCTTGGGTGCATGCTAGTTCCAGCTCATGACAGAGACTATGAATAAGGTCCATTACGACTTGGATGGGCATCCAAAATTAGTAGCCACATGTACATGTAAAGGTAAGCAGTGAGCATGTGCTTACACCAACATTGCTGACTGCCATATGGTACAGACACTGTTCTTTGTTTAAAAGAGCATTCAAATTTATCACTCATTCACCTTATATGTCCTATAAGTCTGTGTTTTGGTTGTAGCTCACGAAGCTGACCCATCAGATAGTTGCCCAGTTCAAGAGCATGTTCTTGTAGATTTTCATTCTCAATGATATCAAGCACTGCATTACCCACTGCACATGCAACAGGATTGCCTCCATACTGCAACAAAGTAACAATGGTTTTTAACAAACAAGTAAAATAAGCTTCTAATACAAGTTTGTATTATTTTGTTACTTTACTTTGAATGCTATTCTTCTTTTTAAGGTAAAGGCCGGTTAGGTCTTGTAATAATTGTGCCACCATAAAGCTTTGCAAGCTGTATTAACTACATGTAACTTTCAAATTGCAATGGAATAGTAACAAAAAACTGGGATGTCTACTGCAAATGTATTGACAATCTTTCAACTTGACACTATTAAAAAAAAAGTCACAAATTTTCACTTCAAGGGAATTTTATTGTTTCCAAGCCACTTAATCAAAGAAATGCATATACCTCATCTACACCAAAACAATTTAAACGCCTAGTAATAATAACTCTTGCACAACAACAGCAATGAAGATATTGTACCAAAATTACAATAGATTCTTCACCCTTTTAAAACAGATTTTTAGAAATCACAGTACATATGGACTTGTTGAAATACACTAAATTAACAGCCTAGCAATCAATGAACTGAAAGAATGTATTTTCATGGAACTACTTTGTGGGAAAATAATGTTAACAGTTACACGTAACCTCAGAGGTCTTCTTAATTAAGAAAATAAAATTATTTACAAAATTACTTTACAGTACATTACAGAATTCTTGCTGAACTCTGCAATATAACTGCATCACATCATTGACCAATGAAGTGATAGTAAACCTACTGTATTGAAATATGTCATGCCCGTGGCAGCAAAACTTTCCGCCAGTTCAGGGGTCGTTACAACAACTGCCAACGGAAATCCATTTCCAATGGGCTTACCCATCGTAATAATGTTAGGAATAACACCTAAAGAGACGCACTGTCAGTTATGATCTGGCATACGCCACCTCACACGCAGGCTAAACACAAGCATATTTACACACTAGTAACCTGCCCTGAAGGTACAGTCTAAACACTGGGTTAAAGCTATAAACAGAGCAAAGTTCTGAATGCACCACTAAAAACACAGATACAGTACCACTCAGAGATATGCAGCCAAAAATCAACGCAATAAACGCATTGGCAAGAAATGCGTTAATGCATTTGCACCAACGTGTTGCGTATGGAAAATGCGCATCGAGCAAGCTCATTAGTATGTATGAGATAGCTTATTGTTTTCCTTTTGTTGATGTCTCATTGTTTGTTTGAAACGGTCTTCAATTTGTCACAAAACTGAAACTACAGCGAGCGTGAATTTTCGGCGTCACGGCAAACATAAAATAGTGATATCTCCGGTTTTACAAGGTGCACAAAGACGATTAAAATGGCAAAATATTTCTTCATGGCTGAAATCCGATATAAAGCTTATGATGCGCCATTTGAAAAGAGTGATTTCTTTCCAAGCAAAGTATATTGTGTTATTTTTAACTCGCACGAGCGAGCGTGAATTTTCAGCGCACAGCAAACAAAATAGTGATATCTCCGGTTCTACAAGGCGCACAGAGACAATTAAAACGGAAAAATACTCTTTAGTCAAGGCTGAAATTTGATATAAAGCTGTTTATGATGCGCCTTTTAAAATGAGTAATTTCTTTGCAAGCAAAGTCTACTGTCATAAAATTCACAAAGTCTTCGGTGTTGTTATTTTTAGCAAGCACCAGCGAGCGTGAATTTTGGGCATCGCGGCAAACATAAAATAGTGATATCTCCGCTTCTACAAGGCGTGCAGAGACGATTAAAACGGCAAATACTCTTTCTTCAAGGCTGAAATTCGATAAAAAGCTTTTTATGATGCGCCATTTCAAAAGAGTAATTTCTTTGCAAGCAAAGTCTGCTGTGAAGTTATTTTTAGCTCGCAACAGATTTTCGGCATCACGGCAAACATAATAGTGATATCTCCGCTTCTACAAAGCGTACAGAGACAATTAAAACAGCAAAATACTCCTTATTCAAGGCTGAAATTTGATATAAATCTGTTTATGACATGCCGTTTCAAAAGAGTAATTTCTTTGCAAGCAAAGTCTACTGTGATGTTATTTTTAGCTCGCCACCAGCGAGCCTGAATTTTCGGTGCCACTGCAAACATAAAATAGTGATATGTACGGTTCTACAAGGCGTACGGAGACGATTAAAATGGCAAAATACTCTTTCTTCAAGGTTGATATTCGATATAAAGCTGTTTATGATGCGCCGTTTAAAAAGAGTAATTTCTTTTATATAACTCGCACTAGCAAGCGTGAAATTTTGGCGCATGGAAAACATATCTCCGGTTCAGACAAACTTAATTTGAATTTGGACCGACCCAAATTAACAAAATTACGCCTGTTGATTCAGATGCCGAACTGAATTTGCTGTTCCAGACATTCCTAATGTAGTTCAGGAAGCTACAAAGTTAATCGGAATGCCAGTGATCTGACTTGTGGAAGTTTTTGTAATATGAGCTTCATTGCAATGTTTAGAACATTATGCAAATTTCAGTCCACATGATTTGTCGGCGGCAACTGCAAGACGACGAGTAATTGTCTTTCAAAACAATGTCGCACAAAGAAAATTTACTGCAGTGAATGACAATAGATAAAATGCGCAGAAGAAATGTGTTTTCTAACGCGCTTTTTGAACCGCGTTAACGCAAAAAACGTGCGCATGTTTTGCGTCTGTGTTGACCATTTATCTCTGAGCAGTACTGTACTCCCCAAGGATGGTCAATTAGTCAATTAAGAATTCTCCAGCACAATGATGTTGGTAAAGGGTAAAGTTCTGTGCTTTTAGCATTGCCATTCAGGCATGCACAAAGAAGACATGTGGATGTTGTAAAACAGCTAAGCTGGGTTGTCCTTTTTTCAGCCGGCGACCGGCGATTTTTGCCGCCTGTGAACAGCTCAGTCGCCGGCAATTGTGCAATAACGAATCCTTGCTGTCAATAATTTTTCAGTCTTAAAACAAAATAATGCACTAAAGCACCCATCAGTCTCCCCCTGCTTTGCTCAAGTCAAATGCAACTTCATTTGAAAAGGAAAACCCTGCTAAGTTAAAAAAAATTGCTGACAAAAAATGTAGGAAAATGTAAGCAGGTCAATATTTTGTTTGCCACCATCAGCTATTAATAATAGCCATAAAGCCAGATGTAACGTTAAACTGCACTGAAAGACTTCTCCTTGCCTCCTACCCACTCCAATCTGCTATCACTCAACAAGTTAAAAAGGTTGCCCCAATAATAAAGCATGCCAGTCTTGTCATGCATGCAACAGTGACCACAAATCAATAATCAAAACATAATCCACAACTTCAGCCTTCCCACAACACACAAGGTTATTTGACCCCCAACTATGGTCCTCCTTCCAGGTCATCCCCTCTACAAGCTCACTCTTATTAAGCTTTCAACCCATTTCACAACCTTGACCAAATTTTCTTCCCAGAAGAGTCCACTTACCTTGAGATTCAAATGCCCAGAAGTGCTTGCCAACTCGTCCAAACCCAACTTGCACTTCATCTGCAATACACACTCCACCGGCCTCTCGCACATACCTAAAAGACAAATGGAAACAAATTTAATTCACAATAACATAAAGGCTAAATGTTGATGTTACATATAATGAACCAGTCAGTTAAGCAATCTTTGAGTTTGTATTATTTCAATTTCTTTTTCAACTCCCACTACCTTGAACAACAACAGTACATCAGATCTTTTGCTACCTTAAAAAAAACACCCCAAGATTGTGTGTTGACGTTAACTATGATTGTGCGAGTTGAAATCAGGCATCTCCAAACATGACACTGTTTTATTTCTTAAAATCATCAAGTATGGCCAATTTAAATGTGACTGTGAAATAGTTTTTCCTTTATTTTTAAAGCATCACATTCGACTTCATTGCACTGCTAAAGAAATACAGATTTACAGTTGTACCAGTACTATAAGAATGTAGATCAAATGGACTGCCTTGGCTTACTTGTAGACTTGTGCTAAGTAGTTTGGAGGATAAAAAATCTGGCCACCACAGCCTTGTATTGACTCACTGATGAAACCTGCAATCTGAAAAGGATACATACAACATTAACAGTGAACCAGTGCACAAAGTTAACCATTGTAAGGTGTAACTGAGCTAAGAACAACTTCATGGCTGCATATGATAATTTTAGTGTTGGTTACCACGCGCGTAACAAATTAGGTGTGACACTAGAAAACAGCCCAAAGCAAGAAACATAGAAACTATTTCGAAACTTCAAAAACAGAAACTAAAACTAAATTTTATGTGCATGAACCTGTATACAACAAATTATCAAGAAAACCTATTATTTCGTGAGAAAAATTAAACTTAAACGCGTTCGCGCGAAACTGTTCAAATTCGTAAGAAACAAGGTGGACAAATTTGCACTTAAAATTGTGGCCTACTACAATATCACACTAATTCTTACCTTTTTGAGATGCACATTAATTGTACTTTCGCATCCGTCGCATTTAACTTTGAACAAGTTGATAATGAAGCAGTGGCTTTGACAAGTTCAGTGTCACATGCTAGAGATCCCGGCCATGGGAATTATCGTGTACATGGCATTTGCATCATGCGTTTGGTTCGCAGAGTTTAGCGTGTGAATCGTGCAAAACAAATCGTTTCAATCGTTTCCATCATTAAAACGTTTCAAACGTTTCTTATTTTTAGCTGCGTTTCAATCGTTTCAAGCGTTTGGAACTTTTTAATCGTTCACTGTCGGTTTCATCTACACAATCATCCTTAATCATTCCGCCGTAGTACAGTACATATGTAAATATAATTCACAACCAGGCGAATTACTTCAGTTGTATGAGAGGTTCCTGTCTAACTTCATCGATAAAAGTCTAAAAATAATTGTACAAAATGATAAATTTAGCTTTGCTTCATTTGTGCAAATTCCTTTAATTGATCTGATAATTCCCGGAAAATTATCCTGCGAACTGGAATTAATTTAGCTCTTTCAATTATACCTCTTTTCAAACAGTTCCAAAACTCAAAACCTTGAATTTTTTTCACAATACAACATATCGTTCCATTCATAAATTTCGCTTCTGTGGAAAATATACCCTGCATGTCATCGCAAACTGGCGCTTCTTCAAGTGTGCTTTGTTGTTGAATGTACATTTTCTGTCACGTCGGAACGGCGCCAAGGAAATTACATTGTTAAATTCCCAAAGGACACGGTCACACAAATTTCTTATTTTGTCTTTGAACGAGGCAGTCGATCAAAATGTTATAAGTTTAATAACAGGTAAGTTAAGTAAAAGAAATACAGATTGAATGCTTTGCCAAACATTACAATCGCTATGACACAAAAAGAGTCAACAACATTCGTCACGTCCAAGGCGGCAGATTTCTTCGCTGATCAAATTTCATTAAGAATGAAAATATAAATTCCCAGCGTCTTAAAAAATTTTCTAAGCTTAACTCCAGCAGCGAAAGTTAGCACTTCAATTCTTGTGCCCCGTGTTATCAAAGGTTCTGAATTAAGTTATGTTTTATTTCACGTTGAAACTGGTTCTTTTTTATATTTTGGAGCTGGGACGCGAAGAAAATCTTCGATGGCTTTTAATTTTCGGTGCGAGGTTCAGCGTAAACACCGATTGAAACCTTCGAAACGTTTAAAACGAACCAAACGTTTGGAACGATAGAAACGCACGATGCCAAACTCTTGAAACGAAAGAAACGCACGTTTGAAATTGCCTGTCAAACGATACAAACCAACCAAACGCACGCTTCTTGCACGATCGAAACGCTGATAAATGACGCAAACGTTGTCCTCAAATGTGACGGAAGTAAACAAATATAGGCGCAAGTGGTAAAGACAATTTCCATGTTTACTTAAAATGACGCGAACTTAAGTCAACTGGAAAGGTAGGCCTGAATTGTTTAAATGATAAGTGTTGATCTGTAGGCGACAATTGAAATATTTAGCGTTCTAGCGACAAAATTTAGGGCGAAAGTCAAATACTAAGGGTTGTTTACGCGTGGTAACCAACACTGTGCGCAAGGCCAGACATAACTGGGGATTTTAATAAGGCAATGTTTCTTTGTTTATTTATCTCATGTTGAAACAATGTTACACAATCCTACAACATTATGTCATACAGTACCGCCCAAAAGTAAGTTGCCAGTCGCGTCGCGTTTCCTGCGCGACGCGATTCGCGTCGCGCGCTACGCGAATCGCGTCGCGCGCTACGCGATTCGCGTAGCGAGAGACTCACTGAAGCGAAAATTTTTGGCATAAATTTCGGATGATTTTACAACGCGAAATCAATTAATTTCGCGTAGCGCTTTACGAATGCAGCTATTGTTTCAATCGAATACATGTCGTTCCCTTCTATGCAAATACAGACAGCATCATGGAGTTCATCACGAATTGAAATGGCGCAGTCCTCTTGTAAACAAACCGACGAAGATCGATTGCGAATGGTTACTGTTCCTCGGGTGTTCCTTGCTCCCGCTAGCGCCGAAATGACAACTTTTATCGGTTCCGTCGTCAATACGATATATGGTCGTGTTTTCTGAATTCGTTAGGAAAATTAAGTGCTAGTTCGCCACAAGCAAATGGCCATTGGCAACTTTTTGCTGTATTTTGCTTTCAGATCACAAAGCGATGCAGGCTAAAATTTGCATAAAACCGCAAAAGCTACTGGCTGTGTAGCCTGAAACCTTCCACTCAGTAAACATGGCACAACACTCGTTTAATAATCATTACTCGCTTGAGAAGCCGTGGAAAACCCGAAGCAGAACGGACTTTATTTCATTTCCTTCTTTTTGAACGATTAATCTCATCATGTAGAAATTGGAAGTTCATCTGGCTGATGAAGTTTGAGTCGTTAATTAAGACTTCAGAAGCACTCAATCGTATATTTTCTAGTTTGCAAGACCGAAAAACATTTTCCTGGGCGCATCTTTGTAAGGTTGTGCTCCAGGAGAGTGTGTCCGCGTAAAAAGATTTGCTGAAGAGGACGGTAGTTCGGAAGCCTTGCACGTGCTGAGCTTACTTTGGTTGATTGATCGATGAAGAGAACGATAAGCTTATCTCACGGCTCGATCTTATCATGTAGATCTGGCAAGGCGAAGTTTGTTATTCAACACGCCGGCACTCAATCGTATGTTTTCTACTTCGAAAGGCCTAAAAACATTTTCCTGGGCATATCTTTGTAAAGTTGCGCTACAGTAGAGTTTGTCCGCGTAAAGAGTTGCTGAAGGAAGCGTCACATGTGCGGTCTATCGATCAATCGAAAAGAACGAACAGCTTATCTCCCAGCTCGTTTACCCCTAAATCGCTGTGCCAACTCTATGTTTTGAGCTTTTTTGAGGTACCTAAACGAATATTACCATATACCTATTTGCGTTTGGTAATAATCCGCATTAAACTTAGAGTACCCTCGATAAAGACACTCGCAAAACAATTTTACGTCGAAACTACGCATACGAAAAGAAACATCCCAAGTGTGTAAACATTTTCGATTTTCAAACGGCTAACTAAAGTTGTCAAGAATCAAATGAATAGAAAGCTTTAACAAAAGTTAAGCATCAGTCACGAACGAGCCGAAATTATCGGCGGGTTGATGTTCAGTTTAGGAAGAAGCTTGAATTCGAGGGAAGCGAATTAATTAGATAGTAGCCGCGCTCACTGCGGTAGAATTCCTCTGTGCAGTATGTCTCCACTTCGAAAGACCGAAAACGGAAAACCACGTTCATGTGCATCATACTGTGTATATAGTTTTCTTAAGTTGATCATGTCGATCTCAACCTAGCCAAGTTTCGCCGCAAAAACGGTTTGACACAAAATTTTGAAGCTTAGCACGCGCTGCCGTTCTCCGGCGATCGATCGATCACACATATTCATTTCTTCTTAGTGGTCTTTTGCGAACATTGGAAATCGACTATTGAAATCGGCTATTCTTACTTTACAATGGGCATCTTAAATCGCGCGAGAGCTTCAAGCCAATTTACTTACAGTTTCTACAACATCGCGCGCGACGCGATTCGCGTAGCGCGCGACGCGAATCACGTAGCGCGCGACGCGAATCGCGTAGCGCGCGACGCGATTCGCGTCGCGCGCGAGGGTGGCAACTTACTTTTGGGCGGTACTGTACATATGGAGTTTAAAACAATCTTTAATGTAAAATTAAGTGCACAAACCTTCTTTCCATCTTTTTGTGCTTGATCAATAAGTTTCTTTACTTCCAACGCATACTTTTCTCCCAGTTCAGGAGTAGCAGCACCTTGGTACATCCCACGGTATTGATCAGGGGTAGGGGCTACATGAATGTGATCTTTCTTTCCTTTGGCACCCAGTTTTCTGAACTTGTATGGGCTGATATCTATAAGTGCTGCTGTGTGACCATGGTATGCCCTATATTGACAATAAAACATTGAAAATCAACCAAATTCAATGAAAAATAAACAAATGAACAACCAAACGAACAAAAAAGTAAATGAGTGAGTGGGTGGATGTGTGGGTTATGAGTGAATGAGTAAATTAATATGGTGTGTATGTCTTTCTAAAACAAATTACCTCAAAGCAAATCATTTCTGTTTAACAGTTACCAGATCTCTAAAACAAATACTATGTTTTTTCTCATACATTTAAAACAGTACATTCATACTTGCAGATGTTTGTGTTTTTACATCATGCTCCTCTTCATAAGGTCCCTCGCTTGTTTGTAATTTCTTCAACAATGTTTACAAGTATTCTCTCTTTTGCTAGTATTTTTTACCTTCCATTTTCATATAAATCATTGCAGCTGTCCTGCATGCTGTGCATTAAAAGTGTTAAGTTTTACTGTAAACATTTGCTGATATTTAATATATGTGGAGTTTTAAAGGGATTGAGAATTGGGTGGCATAGAGTATCAGGAGATAACATGTTATTTCCATGGTGGCAAAAACCTGACATCAATTGCATAAGAGGGGACGCTTGCTTTGGGAATTCTACAGATTTACTTGCATACCTGTCCACAGTGATGATGTCATCTGAATCGGCATGTTGCCTTGCTATTCTCAGAGCAAGATCATTTGCTTCTGACCTACAACACAATGAATGCCTTTGTTTACTACCTTATGTCAAGAAAACAAGATGTTCTTCCTAGAAAATATCTACAGTGCTGCTAGCAGCAGGGGCCTTAAGTCCACCAGAAGAAACTGGCTAAGTTGTGTAGACTGCAAAGATGCTTGCCAGGAAACAGCGCATCTTGCTATTAACTTTGGTTACCTCTCACAACTATGCAAACTCTTAAAAAATATTGAAAGCCCTTGAAGTCAAAATTTGTTCCCTTTGGTTGACGATAAATAAATAAATATCATTTATTCCACTCTCTCGGTTATAACTAACAACAATGCTACATTAAAGCTATATATTAATTATATCGTGACGGATACCTAAGAGATGAATATCTAAAGGTAAAAAAGTTTTCTGATCTCTTAGTTCTCATGAACTTATTGAATGGTCGAGAAGAACTACTTTGTAGGTCCAAGATAATCAGGATTAGTTCTTTGTACCACAGTGGACACCAAGCACAATAATGGATGGTCACGGGTGTCAGTCATCTCAGCCATAAATTTATGACATAGAAGCTCACGCCTGTTGAAAAGTGTAGTTTTGTTGGCTAGTGACAGTGCTTGACTGTACGAGCTGTTAGGATATATGATTTTAACTGCCCTGTTTTGCACGCACTCTATTCTATCTGACAGATATGTCTTGCCGCACCTGCACAGCAGATCTAACACTACTTCTGAAGACTTTCAACATGTCTTGTTCTTGTACACCAGCTCTCTTCAATAGTCTGAGAGCGTAAAGTTCCTTTGATGCCTTAGTGATAATATAGTCAACACTGGAGTTCCATTTCAAATTCTCATTAGTGATTACTCCAAGAAATTTGTATGATGAAATTCTTTCTATGATTTGGTTTCCTATATACAGGGGTAGTACAAACCAATGTACCACTTCACATCCAATATTTCCTTTGATTCGTTCCCAACAATTTTTTGTGTGAATAACTCGGAGAATGGAACATCCAGTAACCTTCCAAATGGAGAGTGTGCTAACTGCTCTTGAAAATGTGTACTTGTAAACTTACCCACTGCAAACAAAGTAGCAACACTTTAGTTGAGGGGGCAATGTTGACACCAGTCTTTTGGCATAATTAACAATGATGTCATACAGGAAACGGCTGTTGGTGTTCAATGTTGCCATCTGTTCATGACATGCTTTGACAACGTGGGGATGACAATGGCCAACTGAAATGAAATTAAAAAGTCAGGACTTTCTAAACATGTTTCAATGATTGCTGTACAGTCAAGCTTCCACTTGTGGCACCACCTGGAAGCAGACATCTATGCTTGTCACAATTAGAGCCCATAAATGCTTCAGGGTACAAGGTTTTATTCAAGAAAAATGGCCAAAAACACCCAATTGGCATCTTAAAGAAATTTTACAGGTCCGAATTTGCAGGTGTAAGTGGGCTCAAGATATTTTAAATAACTCCTTTCACACAATTTGGTATTTGATGGCTAATTAATAATACTAAGAAGCTAACTTGCTTGTGATGATAAACTTTTCAGATGAAATGCTGATCTTGAAATGAAGAATAGACCAGGCTCTTCTGGGTAAATTATATTATACTGTGATTTGAATGCACTAGTCATGTAAAACAATCTCCAGATCAAGAATAACATAACTTGAATGTGCAGATATAAAACACATACCATGGGTAACATTATTGACACAATCAAGGTATCTGTTGTCTTGTTCATCATACATATACTGTCCCCTTGCATAAGCAATCTTGATTGGATCCTCTTTGAAGTGAACCTCACATGCTTTTCTGCAAAGATAAACATGAAGCAATTTATTGGATCCAATCTTAATGATCTTATATGACTGTGAACTATCAAAGGACTCATTCCCAACTCTCTCTCATCCTTCTTAATGAATTAACTTCCAAAAATGTCACTCTCCTTGCAAAAAATGTCATAGGCTAGGAAAATGCAAGCTGAACAAACAAACAATACAATAAAATTGTTAAAATAGTGCTGTGACTTTGGACAACATCTGGGGACTAAAGCATTCAACTTGGGGGGCTTCCAAATAATGCGTTAATCCCATCCGATCACAGCAACGATCTGTTCACGTGCAATGAGACAGGAAAATCTCTGTCCTCCAATCAAAGGGATTATGCAAATAAAGTTGGACTTTGATCACGATAGCTTTAAAAGCTGGGACACTTCGCGTAAGAAGGTCTTTTCGAATGTACAGCGGACGGCGAAGGGTCTCTGGTTAAAATTGCTTTTGAAACGCGACGTTATTTCGGGGTTCGATCTCATCAAATGGCCGCAATTCGCTCAGTCTTTTCATTTATCATCAAGCACAATACGAAAAAGAGTGTCCTGTAAGCAAATATAAGCCAAGCTTATAAACATCGACTTACGAAACCGTATAAGTCTAAATACCTCGTGGAACAAAGCAAACACACGGGCACTAAAGATTGAACCAAAATTTCGTCGAAGAAGCTTACTGCCGGAGAAGTTATAATTAACCAAGCTATCTTACGACAAGCTTCGTGTTGTTTCGGGTAGTTTTGGTCATCTTGTTATTCGCTTTGTCTTCCAGAAGTCGATGATTCGAAGTTACATAAGCTCAAGCTTCAATATATTTGAGATGCGTTAGTCAAATCAACGACAACGACGAAACAAGCGAAAATGGAACGTAAGCTTAACGCTGACATTAGGTACGCTTAAATCTTTAGTGAAAACTTCTTAATTTAGGCTTATAGTTCTTCCTTTACTATGAAACTTACCCAATGTGTTCGGATCGTAGTCTCATAACTTCGCTCTTTGAAAGACTGGCGCCAATTTTATCCTTGTCCTGACCGACTGCTTTCACTCCGTTCATACAGCTATGGTGACCATTTTTGAGTACTCCATTGACTTCGCTCGTTGCTACATCGAGCCTTGCTCTCTTCGCAGCGCTCATATTACGTGGCTTCTGATGAGGAAGACTTTGGTGCAGTTTCCGTTGTTTTAACATGCGACGCTCCAAACGCCGGATTCACTTTACTGCTCGCCGCAAAATTTTTTTACGTGGGTTGGAAGTCACGGGACTAATTTACATGTACCGGTTGAACAGGTTTTGGCGGTTTCTGTGCGTCACTCACCCAAACCGCTAAATATGTTACAAAGCAATGATACCATGAGAACAATATAAATTTCGTCGATTAGGGGGGTAAATACTTCAGAAATATCCGATATATCAACTTGGTGACACTTGGTGGTTAAAAGCGGATACAGAAGCATGAAACGAGTTTTAGTGACGGCATAAGGCCAGGCACAACAAAGCGACAAAGCGAATCAGTCACGCATACTACGTGAAACAAAAGCATAATTTATTTCCTACACGGATCAATAATCCTGAATAAAATATCACCTAAGTGAGCTTCAGTGTCAAAAAAAACCATAAAGCGGTTTCACTTACCTTTTACCGCATTAAACACGAAGAAAACGACTTGCAAAGATCCGTGTATTTTCACCACGTGCAAGGACTCTCGAAGAGAATTTGATACCTTTCGACCGATGATTTCGCGCGGAGCGTATAGGGATACCTGAAAAATCCTCCTTAGTGACGGCATAAACGATAATCGGCGGACCTTTTTATTTTGAAAACTTCTTGGATTAGATCTGGAGTAACAGTGATGTTGTCGAGTGTTTCAGTTTCCGTGCTAGGGATACATCATAGCTACCGGGGTTCTTTACCGACGAATAACAGCGAAATGCACACTTGCCCAGTAAACCAGTTTTCCTTGAATTATTTAGCTGATTAGAGGTTTGTTTATGAATTACGGGAATCCCGAACCATCGAGTTTGGATTCGAGTTGGAGTTCGAGTTGGAGTTCGAGTTGGAGTTGGAGTTCGAGTTAAAGTTTACTATAAAAATACCAAAAATAGAGAGAGAGAGAGAGAGAGAGAGAGAGAGAGAGAGAGAGAGAGAGAGAGAGAGAGAGAGAGAGAGAGAGAGAGAGAGAGAGAGAGAGAGAGAGAGAGAGAGAGAGAGAGAGAGAGAGAGAGAGAGAGAGAGAGAGAGAGAGAGAGAGAGAGGAGGGGTAGGGAGGGGCCCTCAAAACCAGAGCCCGCCAAAATACTTACATTTCTCGAAGTACCGCTTATGACCGAGCATGGGATTGCACAAACGAACGACAGTATGACAAGGATTATTTTTCCGCAAACGCAAAATGTAGATGCTAACCATGATCCATGATGCTAAACAACGATCTCTCATGAAGAAAAAGGTTGTTAAAAAAAAAAGTGTCCACCCCTGTTAAGAAAGTCGCGGTGGGGGGGCACTAAGAAAAATTTAGTACGGGGAGGCTCCGCCCCGAGGTCCGACCCACGGCAACAAACTCTCAACCTTTCTTTCAAGCGTCACAGCCTTTGGTGCGAATGTCCATGCCTTCAGTGCAAATTTCCCAGCCCTTAGTGCAGACGACCCAGTCTTCGGTTTCAAACTCTCATTTGCCGTCCCAGTCCTTCGTACAGACGACCCAGTCCTTGATGCAGACTTCCCAGTCTATAGTTCCCACTGCGGGAACCTCACAGCCTTCAACACGCTCCCAGCCTCTGCCTATACCACGTCCCTGCGCAAACCCAGGGTATTACATCTTAACTCTCCTAGGTTGTTGCCATCCAAGTGTGTCTGTTTGTTATGGCTGCCAACAGTCCCTAAAAATCAATAGTCAGCAAACACCTCCACCACCGCTTGATTTAGTGGTAGTGACCCAAATGAGGAGGGAGTACTTTAACAATGAAAGAAAGATGTCAAGAATGGGAAATGTATATTTTCATTGTAATATGCATTGCCTCAGATCCAGGCTCCCCTTCTTTCACCCTTCACTGCTACAGTTGCAACCAGGTTTGCATGCGTTCCTTCGTGATGCACATAAACATGCCTTGCATCTCAACTTTGGCTTGGCATTGTAGGGAAATGTTTCCAGGCTTAGGTGCCCGAGGTCTTGAGTACGGCACGCTCAAAGAACATTTTTGGTCACTAATTAAATGACAGTTACAGTTACAGTTTTTATTACAATTTTAACAGTTACAGTTTTCATTTACTTTATTTTTCTTACATATAATTACAAGAGTTGCTTGCCTCCGCAACTAATGTCTAAGTAGCAGATTACAGAGAGTGGAAATGTACCTTCAGAAATAGTTTATTTTATGTTAGTCTGTAGAGAAATAGGCTCAAGAAATAATTTGTTCTTCTCAAAGTTGATGTTTTGTCCAAACCGATTGTTTTAGGAACTGAAATGTCAATTTTAAATGTCACGCAATCGTTGTTCACTTTCGTTGTGTTTTTACTTTGCAAGTGTCTATGATTGGCTTGTAGAACGAAATGAAATGTAGTGAGGTAATTAAACTTATTTTTAACTCAGAATCATGCGAAATCGTCTATTAGTATATAAATGGACCGCGACTCCAAAAATGGACCATTTGTTATTATTCATTCGCAGTGACAAATGGTACCACACATTGTTGACAACCTATATCCCTGCTCTATATTTTGGTATTTGTCAGCAATTTCATTACTTAAACCACGTAAAAAATGAAAAATCGCAATATTGCCCCGAATTCCTGTTCTTCGCCCAACTGATACATCTTTCTGCTTATTAACATTTTATAATAAATCACAATTATACATTATTAGTTGCGTTTTAATTATTAACTGGAAGCGCAACTCGAAGTCCAACTCGAAGTCCAACTCGAAGTCTAACTCGAAGTCTAACTCGAAGTCCAACTCGAACTCGAACTCGAATCCAAACTCGACTGTACCCTACTCCCATGAATTATGATTCATTCGTACACCAAAAAAAAACCGAGGAAGAAGTTTGAACAAAAACTCTTTCATGTCCCAGCGCTAAAAGAGAAATTAAATCTTTTTCAGTGCGCTTTTTTTCCCAAAAGAAGTAAACACGGACGATCACGCGATCACTACTTTTTAGTCGCGTGACGTGTCACGTTGTGGCTCGAGCAGTTCCGAAAGGTGAAAACCACCGAGAGTGGATGTTATCTTTCATTTGCTCGTTTGCACTGCAGTATGCGCGTGAACAGGTCAACCTCGGTCAAAAAGAGTCCATTTTAAGCTTAGGAGTTCAAAGGTGATTTATTGGTTTATTTGTGATTCTGCGTGTTTGCTAAATCATTTCACGATTTATGAAACAACTCTCAAGTCTTTTTCACAGTGAAGCGTATCGGAGGTCGACACTGCGGCTTTGTCACTCGCGATCGTGCCTGATACGAGTCAAGGGTTGCCTTGGAGTTTTTTTCCTCGATAACAAAAAAGTAGCTTTTGTAGCTCGTTTCACGTTTTCTACCGTACCAGTGAACGCTGCAAACAGGAGGAAGTCATAGAAAATAGTCTTCCTGCAAATATTTGTTAAATCCTAAGCAAATGATAGAGTGGGTGGGATGGGGTACGTGGAACAAGCCTTAAGGTGATATGGCACCCTAGGCTACTTTTTTTTCCTAAATCAAACTCATGCAGAAGAAACCACCATCATGCAACTCGTTGCCATGAATGATGACAAACACAATGAAGTTTGAGTATCTTGTTGCCAAGGAAACAGAACAAGCTTTTGTCAGATATAGTGCTTCCTCGGTAACAATAAATGAGCAACAGCACTTAGTCAGGGGCAAGAAACAATTTTTTTCAAATCATGTCTGTATTGATCTATGCAAAGAACTAAACTTGTGGACTGACTTTGGTTATTTGCAGAGAGAAAAATCATCAAATTTTCACTTTGCCAAAAATGGGTGTTTTTGCCTTATCCATGCTATCAATCTTTCGAAGGTTATGAAAGAAGAATTACACAGATTGGCTTTACTTTGGTAGGGTCACGAAAAAAGTTGCTGTGGTCAGGTTTTTCCACCTTTTCCAGCAATATCAGTCCGAAAGTGTCTGCCACATACAAAGCAAATTGAAAAAAATCAAACAGGCATGACAATGCACTTCTCCAGCAAAGTAATAGCATAAAGATGGGGTGTAAACAGCATATCAGCTCAAAACTAGTGCAAGAATTAAATGAAAATCTTACCTCGCAAACGAGCAGTCTGGACAAATCTTTTTTCAAATGAATCCTTTATTCAGAGAGTAAACATTACAAAACAGCTCTTCTGCTTCGAAATTAAAGTGGACGTTTGAGGAAAAAGGCAAACAATAGCTCTCTCAGCTCCCTTTTCATCAGCAACCTCAACCAAGCGGCCAAACAGCAAGAATCTTTCCCCGTTGCATCCTGGGAGATTCCACATATCTTTTAGCGGGAAAGACTCCTTCGAAACAATTTACCATTTTCTGACCAAGTCTCAGACCAGGCTTCAATCCTGTACCAAAAGTTGTTCGGGTACCGTCAGCATTCAGTGAAACTTCCGCCAGTGAAGATTGGAGCCCGGTGAGACAAGGCACATCTGCTTTTAGGCCCCTTGTCCGCGAACAACAAACTGTCAGCAGATTCAAGCAGTGTTCGAACAAAGTTTGTTGTATTCGCAGTGCCAATAAGCGGTTCTTTGGAATTGGCAAGGTTTAAGCCCTCTCAGCCCTTGATGATGAGCTCCGGCACCAGCAAATGACCCAAAACACTGTAATTTAGGGCAATTTAGACACATTCCAGGGTAAATTCTGTAAATGATTCGGCCGACCAAAGAGTGAATTAAAATGAAGCGAGTATAGTTACGTGACTAGCTATCACGTGACAAGATACATGCATAACAATACCCAGTCCTCCATCGAAAAGTTTGGAGAAATAAGAGATTTAATACCCCCACCCCAACTCATTTTTAGCAAAAAAGCTACGATTCCATACATTTTCTATTGTATAGTACGGGCGGGCCTGGCTGCTCATCAGAGATTCTGCCTCACCTAACATAAACAGTCGTCATCGCCTGCGATGGACTGCCGAAGAAGAAGAGGAGTCAAATGAAGAATGATCCTCGCAGTTGTGATTCATTTCATATATCATTCACAAAACCCTAATCCTAGCCACAACCCTAACCCAAACCCTAACCTAGCCCTAATTGTAGCTCTAACCCTAACCTAACTTTAACCCTGGAGCCAAAGCAATGATGCTTGCCCTAAAATCTTCATTCTAAGCCTATACTGAAGCTAAGCTTAGCCGTCGCTTTTGGTATTTGGTGTCGGCTACTAAGGTTACAATAAAGAGCTGATTCCTTCTGAATACAGCTTGCCATTGTATTATAAGAAAGCGGACACATAACTACTGATACTGATGGAATATTTGGCGCTCATCTGAGGCATAGATAATATATGGAAATGGTTATGAAGCCCGGCAAACATCAAAGGAACAAAACAAAGAGGTCAAGATTTATGATGGAAGGTCCAAGACCATGTACATCTTTTGTTTTGCACTCATGTACTATGCATGAATTACATAATCGCAATGTTTATATTGGTTAGTTGTATGAGCACACATAACCACCTCAGGCGCGGATCCAGGATTTTGAAATGGGGGTGAATTTTCTCCACCTCAATCAGAGAAATCAGAGAAATCAAATATTATTTCAATATTTGAGGGATAAGAAAAAAAAAAAAAAAAGAAAGAAAGAAGGGAGGCTCAGAAAAAGGGGGGGGGGGGGGTGAAAATTCACCCATTTCACCTCCCCTGGATCCACGCCTGCACCTATTGTTATTTGTGCACAGTCAGCCCCCAAAATAGCAAACAAAAACACATAACAAAGAACTTTGCTAGGTTTCATAACCATTTCCCTCTATGAACTATGTCTGAGGCCATGTGCCCTACCAGATCTTCTTCACTCCCATGCAAGTGCACCTTGGCTATATGACCTCCATCCACTGCAACAAACGACAGTTCTAGATTAGATACATCTGCATGTTCTGTCGGTGCATTCTCGACCGTCTGCGTTCAGTATGCATAAGCTGATAGCTCTACTTGGCTACTATAATTTTCAGAAGTCATTATACGTACATGACGTCATAATGCAAACGGTCTATTGAAAACCTCACTGTATGCCAAGCCAGTGGGTGGTGTATTGCGCATGCGAAACGGCGGAAGAAATACAGCGTGTTATCCCACATGTTAAATTCTAGGTTGCAAAAGACACAGCTTTAATTTAAAGTGAACGAAGGAATCATAAAGGCTGTTTAATGTAATTGATCTTTGTATTGGGTGTTCGGTGGAGAAAATGATCATGAATTTATGATATCCCGGTGACATTTTCCTACCATGAGGGTAAATTATACACATTATACGTAACTTAGCAAGCAAACACAAAAAAAAATGAAAGCTAACCAAATTAAATGTATATTTTACAGCCTTTCACTTTTGGAAATGTCGTTCTTTTCATAGCGCTGAAGTCTAAATGGGAACGCAAGAGGACTGGAACCCAACCTGTCATTCAGTGGTTTCTTATGATGTCATCAGCGCATCAGCGACCAATAGCAGAGCTGACAATGACACGCCCATTTTTGCTTTATCCCGCTGCTCATGAAAGTAAACACTTAATTTTGCTTTTGCAAAGCACACGCACGTAAAGCACGGAGCATTTTAAACTTTACATCTGAGGTAAGTCGTGAAGAACATTTAGTAATGTCATAGAGATAAAACAACAGAACTGAGGGCATAGAAGGGCGACAGTGATGTGGGAATTCGTGGTACAAGGAAAGTCGTACACGTTATAACCATTCATACAACTGGACAGTGAGAGAAAATATGCAGAGAAGTTTGTGTTTCACGGAACCACACGTTTCAGAGACCAACCCCGAAACATCGGTTTGTCAATATTCTGATCAAAGACTTGCTTATGAACTTAACGCATGAATTTCAAAAAAAAGTCACAAGCGTTGCAAAATTGGACATAAGCACAAACGTACTAGTCATATTTTTATTGTTTGCAAGTTCGTTTCTCCATCTTTAAAGCGAAGTAGTAAACGGCATCCGTCAGTATTTGACCGATTATTGCGTAAGACCAATAGGCAAAAAGCATTATTACGTTACTGCCCACTCAAACTTGAAAAATTAAGCAAGAGCATTTACCTACAAATGTTATCCTGAGAAATTCTAGCTAAGTCGAGGTTATTTTACTTTCAAAAATGGACTACGTACATTTTTCTTAATTCTGCTTTAGCCAGTGTTTTCTGTTGCGTATGTGAATAATACATGATGCTCTGTAAACGTAATGACAACAACAACAACAACAACAACAACAACAACAACAACTTTATTGACCCTTATGCTTGCGAAAAATTGAGTAATGCTGCTTCGCTTGATATCGGCTACATGAGAAAGAAAGTTTCAAGTATCAGAATGAATAGAAAAGGTTTAAATGAACCTGTTGCTTCCTCTTTAGATCAAACTAGCTCCTCGTCTATGAATCTCCGGATCGAAAAATCATTTTTAAATAGTTTGCTTTAACATCTTGCACTTTCTCTAATCTTCATACACAATTAACCTTGATACTCATAATCTATCTAACTCGCGAAGCGCAGCTGTACAAACCACTGAACACAACTGATTTTGGCTGAGGTAAGAAATGTTTATTTACTGTATGTATGATTTATTTCATATATCATTCACACTTACTCTAAATTCATATGGCAAATTCAAACAAAGTTGAGAACGGTTTCTAACGCGGTTTCGATAAACTTTTGACATCGTGGCAGTGAAGCCAGGCGAGAGCTCATGTACGTAACATGATCGTGTTGCTAACCTTTCCACGCCGTTCGTATTCGCTACATTCATCCATTCGAAAGTCGGCGGCACAGCAGAGATGCTGTCAAGGAAACGTTTCTGTAATCCTGCTATGACATCGTTTTATTATTATTATTTTTTATAATTTGTTTTATGCCAATATTTGTTGACTGGTCACATTCTTCTTCATGATCAGCACGTACTATTTTTTGCCAGTCCTACTTTCCCAAACATATGTCAGTCGCACTCGGACGCTTAGGCAATCTATCGTTGTGAAGCAAAAAACTGAAAGATAATCGTCATAGTATAAAAGCGTCAAATTTGATTAAGAGGTACTTAATGCGGACTCTCCTTGAAACTGAAATTACTTGTTGTTGTGTCAAGTTGTTTTCAGTTCACTGTCATCACGATTCCGGGATTTGCCTTTTGGTTTATCTGCTACAATATCTGCGTTATATTTCATTCGTTTATTTGTGCTCAAATATTCTTAATTAAGCTCGTAAAGAAACAAATTAAGTTATGCTGCTTTGCGAAATCACGGTTTGTGTCTTCACTTCATACAGCAAAGTAGTGAAGAGAGAAAAGCGCTGCTTTCTTGTTGTTTTCTTGTGATAAATACCGCTGATCAAGCCTGCGTGGCAGGCGTCGAAGGGGAGGGAAAGGGGAAAAAACGAGCGCGCGAGGCGCGGGAGGATCGCGCTCCTTTTGAGCCTTTCACTCCCCTTCTACGGCCTGTCACGCAGGCTACCGTTGATCTCATATAATTATCTCACAATACGATCCTTTTGTAGGTCGTGACAGAATTTGAGATGGATTTCAAGAATAACATGTCCTTTCTCGTCCTAGCACTGATGGCACTGGTGAGAGGTAAACGAAAATTCATAGAGCTTCCATTCGGAATAGAAATAAATAATAAATAATTATAAATTACTGTTAAACAATTTAATATACACTATAAACTCTGAAGATCTGATTTAGCGCCGAAATTGGGAACATTTCGAACGAGAAGGCGAATGAGTGATGATCATGTCACACTAACATGAAAAAAATGCCGACTGGCTTTTGCAGTCAATATATCCGGGCAAGCGCTTTCACTGTTGCCATAACCTTTGGATGGGATTTGCATAGAACTTTATGTTAAGTAAATGTCGAGAAATTAATATTTTAAATCTTCGTAAACCCATGGTTATCTCGTACATGCATGTGAGAAAATTTTAGGTGTATTCTTCCCGTGAGCCCCAGAAAAAGGCAGAGAATTCGTGGAACTGTTGGACTGCACAGGAGCTGGTCGGTGATACAATTCATTAGTCAAATGTTAAACTGATCAGTTTTGCGGTGAATATGCAATGTCAGAAGAAATCGTGGCTAGTTACTCCGAAGAAAAACATCAACCAAAAACTTCAGCGACAGCTCAATCAAGTCCTACGAATAAAATAGTTCAACTGACGGACCAGGAAAGGCATGGTTTTGTATATCTGACCAAGAAGCAACCCTGATATTTTCCCGACTGACCCTCTAGTGAGACTCTTTTCACGCCTCACATGTACTGACTTGGGCCGATAATGACAGAAAAATAATTCTTCAGTGGTGTCTCTTGCAGTGTTGGCTTCCAATCATACTGCGGATTGTTGCGACGCAAAGATAAAGGAAAAGTTGGAGGCCATAAAGAAACTACGCGAAGTAGAAGACCTGCTAATCGATGAAGTCTACGCTTTGGTTGCTGGAGGTAGCTGCAGTGGAGGCAAGTTAACAAAAACTTTCTCGGAAAAGGATACAAGAAGACAGGTTAACTGGAAGAAGTTTTTACACAACCAAGTTCAGCTTAGTTGGGTGTGAAATCATGCGATGAATTTCAAACCTGTTGCTAAAGGTCTCTATGGACTGAAAATGCATCTTTCAGAGGGTGATCTTTGTCGCTGAACGATGAAGGATCTCACATCCTGATCCAGTTCTCTCATCATAGATTTTCACTAATAACACAACCTCTTCTTAGGACTGATACTTTATAGCCGAGTTATTACTTGTAAGCGAAAGCGGCTGACCAAAGAGTCAAAGATCTCTTGGTCAAGGATTGGGTGACGACCTTATTAGCACTAAAGCCTAGGGACGAGAGTACAAGCGCAAGCATAAGAAGCTTATGCCAAGTGAAAACGAACACTGTACGCAACAAGCGAACGCAAGCATAAGCGCAAGCAAAAGGAAAAGGAAAAATTTCGCGGCTCATTTTAATATACGGTAAAAATAGAATGCGTGAAAATTCAAATCGCCAAATTTAATACTGCATTATGTCAATGAAACAGTACAACTGTGATTTACAGTTGCTGAAGAGTCTCGAATTGGTTGCTCATACAAGACTCGTACCGCTACTGTGGTAAGCTTTTTCGTGAGACTTGTATTCATCGCAATTTTTGATGTGGTTACTGTTGTTTCTGTTACCTGGCTGCTGAAACAGTTAACGTAAACATCTTCCAAAGCTCTTTGTTATTCTTATTTTTTTGCGGGATTAAAGCCTGGACGGAATAGCGGAATTAAATACGCCTCGGTTCTCTTTTTCTCTCCAAATCGCCAAATTAAATACATACTCGCGAAATACGCCTTGAAATTAAGTACGCGTACTAATAAGGTAATCAAAGGACCACTTCAGAAATCTGGACCAAGAAATTTAAACCTACCGGAACAGTGAAGATGGTCATGACTATTACTCTAAAACAACGATTGTTGCCAACATTACAGCATAGTACAGTACTTTAACAGAGTAGTCACTTACGTTTTTATCACGTATCTGTTCCCACCCGTCTCAATTGGCCATGCTATTTTCGGGTAGGACTTCAGGACTCTCATTACAAAATTTTCTTTTCTTTTTTTGTAACATGCAGTATTAACAATAATAATTGTATGAATGATAACTAAGTAATAAGTAAAAATCCAAATTAGCTTAAACACACCATGCGCGTCAATGTTTCGTTTACGTGCATATCTTGCCCTAACTCTGTCACGCAACGCCACACCATTGCGTGACAAAGAGAGGGCAGGGATTGAACTGGAGATGACAAGAGCTGTTAACAAGATATATCATTTCTTGCTTTTTTCTTTTTGCTAGGTCCAACCGAGCCAACCACCGAGCCAACCACCGAGCCAACCACAGAGCCAACCACTGAGCCAACAACCGAGCCAACAACCGAGCCGCCAACTGAGATAGATTTTAACGGCTTAGAAAATTCAATAATTGTGGGAGAGAACACCACCCTGTTGAGTAATTTAACTGAGTGGCTTCAACCCGTTGTGCAGAGCGGATATCACTGGGAACTCTGTTGGCGAGCATCACGTGATGGATGGGAGGCCTCTCAATTCCACTCTTTGTGCGACGGGAAAGGACCAACTCTTACCATCGTCCGGGTTTCTGGAAAGTATATCTTTGGAGGATACACCGGTATTTCCTGGAGTAAGTCAGTTAAATCATGTTTTTGAGAGATAGATTATGTATACCTAGGGCAAGAGAAATATTCAACCATACAAAATCGGCCACGGTGTGAAGTGTCAACGGAGTTCGAAGGGGGCGGTTACTAGTTGGGAAAAAGTCTTAACGTTGATTTAATTTAGCGATTTTACCGATCGAGTTGTAATGGCCAGCTTAAAAACGAGATACCTTTAATTTTAGAACTTTCAAACTCGAGGAAAATGATTTTCTTAGCTTAGTTAATAATAATAATAATAATAATAATAATAATAATAATAATAATAACAATAATAATAACTGTTTATTCACAAATCCATAAGAAAGTGAAAAGGAGATAAAGGTTATCCCTTTCTAGTTTATCTCCTGAAAATAAAATAAATTAAAACATTAATTATTTACAACTGTTTAAAATACCTTTTTAAACTTACGTTTGCATAAGTGATTAGTTCTTAAGGGCCGAAAGCAACGTAAAAAATGCTTAGGGATCTAGTCCATTAAGTCTGTTTACTGTCTTAGAACACTCGATAAGCGACGAAAATAATCTTCTTTGTTCAAGTGTTGGCCATTTAAGGAGCTTTAGACGTTCTTCGTATGACATGGGACATGAAAGTTGGTAACGCACTGCACCAGTATCGCAAACGCAGAGGGTTCGAAGCCTACACAAGCTTGATACTTTTAGGCTTTCTTTTTGCTACTGCTCTCGTCCTAAGGGACTAGAGGAGTTTTTCATTAAATGGACAGAAGCCTTAGTATGTGCGCCACTCCTAAGAGATGATCTTTTACATCTCATTATTAATATTATTATTATGGTTATGATTTTCGTAATTCTTCTGCATTTATTCCGCCCTGGACCAGACATACTCGGTACATCTGAGGACATGGGTGGCTTTCAGGTGTTAGACAGCGCTTTTCCATATGTAGTAGATTTGCAGTTCCAAGGTTTATTATTGTTATAGCAGTTGATAAACGTATGGATGCTAAAATGGGACAACATAGGGCGCACAATGTAACCTATGCAGTCTGAAGGAACTATTAAAAGAAAACTACTGAGTTAAAAAAAATATAGGATAAAAGATAGAAATCTAATAAACAATCTAAAATTCTCTGATACTAAACCTATCTTGAAAACTAAAACTATGCTATTCCCTCAGGGAAAGTCAAGTGAAGGTAGCTGTTGTCAGCTGTCGTTGTTTAATACTTCTAAATTAAGTGGCAACATCTGGAGTTTACTTTGACTCTCTCAAAACATTTTTTTCTCTCTGCTAAGCTTGAAAACATTCGCATAGACACTTCTCTTAACATATTGGAAATTCAAAACTCGAAAACACAAGAGGAATCGTTTCCGTGTATGTGACATGTTTCTCAGAAGCAATCCAGATGTGACACATTGTAAAAAAAAAACTCGAAATTCAAACTGCTCTATTTTCAAAACAAAGCGTGTCACTTGGCTGAAAACAGGCCAGCAGATATATCTTGAAAATGGCATTTACCTGATGAAGGTAAAAAATATAAATGATTAATTTTAGTTTTTTCCTGACGTCACGTAAAACCAAAATTTCGCAAACTTGTCTCTAAATATAGAACTGTCAAAGCTATCGAGTTGTGATATTACATCAAAACAACTTTGCGATTTTCTAAATATAGAACTGTCACAACGATACCCACAGCACGTGCGAGGCTTCCAACCTTGTCTTAAATTCGGCAAACCTTTTCACGGGGACAGTCTGCACTGCATTAAAATCTAGCTTCACAACTTTACAAGGATATGTGCAAAAAAATTTGTTCCGGCAGGCGAAGTGGATTTTTTAACCTTGTGTTTCACTTGCGGTCACGTATTAAATGGAAGGTATCACATTACGAAAACAACTGTGTGCAAATCTGCAATTTTTCTAAATATAGAACTATCACAGCATTCGAATTCGACTTGTGATATCGATTAGCCGATAAGCACTACACGTGCGAGGCTTCCAACTTTTTCTTAAAACTCGGCAAACCTTTTCACGGGGACAGACTGTGCTGTATTAAAATATCAAGCTTCAAAACTCAAACACGATGAATTTACATAACTTCAAAACAACCGTCGCGTGATGTTAGCCTTTCGACCTTCGGACAATGTGGTTTGCTTTAACCAATGTGCCTGCTATTGTGCATTGGCCAATCAAAACATCGGAACGTAATTGTATTGTACATTTTGCTACACAGGAAAAAAGGCTGAAATCTGACACATTTTATAACTCGGTATACTTACAGTATCCCGAGAAATAAACCCCCAAAATAGAACTGTCTGAAAGTTTAGAAAACAAAGCAAAACAAACATGACTAAATATTGCTCTTGCTTAGGATTGATTTACCTTCCAGCTAGAATTAGCGGTTCCCACCAGAATGAAAGAATTTCTCACCATTTTCCATTTGCTATTTTCCTAATAGATAGCAAAACCACCGCATATCACTCGGATGCGAACGCATTCTTGTTCACACTGGTCAACAGTAAAGATTTGGAGGCAGCCAAACTACCCGCATACCGGAACTTCGTCAATGCTGTGTATCACAATTCCGCTTATGGACCAACATTCGGTGGAGGACATGACTTAACAATTTCTGACAAGGCATCAACCAGCAGCAGGTCTTACACCAACCTTGGGTACACCTACCAGCCACCATACGGGTTCTCCTACACAAGCAACGACGCCAGGACAATCCTGGCGGGCGTTTATATTTTTCAGCCAGATGAAATAGAAATCTTTTACGAGACCAATTAGGAAATAAGTCGGAAATGCCTTTTTTGTTATGGTCTTTATGCCGTCAGTAGTACAAGGTTCTGTAGTAAATGTTCGGTACATTTGCAAAGGTTGATCGGAACAATTCTATCCTTAACTGGTTTGTCATTTGCTCTCGTAAATTTAAGGTGTTCTAATTGACTACTTCATTTAGATTTGGCACATAAAGCTGAAGTTTTTTTAACTGAGCTGATATCCTCGTAGATGAATTTGAAATAGACTGTTAGCAGTCCCTTACTGTTTAAAGGGGCAGTGTCACGCTATTGTACCATCACTTTGAAAAGCTTAAAACTGCCAATGCATCAGTGGAAACCTTAAAATAATGGTCTAGTTTTGTTGCCAAAGACTGTATACTACATTGACACCATAAACTTCTGTATTCCATGTAAGATGACGAGGATGGAAATGGATTTAAATTTGAAAAAACTTGCCAGTTTTTTCAAAATTTCAAGCTATGCATTGAAAAATCAGCAAAAAATTATTATGGTTAGCTCTTCCTACTAAAATTTCATTGGAATTAATCTTGCTGATTCTGTAGGAGCATTTTTTGCACGATAAATGGTAAAAGGCAGTAATTTTGGCAGCATTGAACCAAAAACAGCAAAAATAACGGTGACAGTGCTCCTTTAATCGAGAACGGAAGGCATGAACAACGCGGCGGGACTGGAGAGTGGATAAAAATCGAGGAGAGACTGGGGACAAACAAAAACAATACCCTGTTTTAGCACAAGTGACTAGTGCTTTTCGCGCGCTCTGATTGGTCAACTCGGAGATGATTACATAAAGCAATGCTTTCGTCCGCTAGTTATTCAGCTTGTGTGGCATATACTAAAACAATTATAATTATTCACCCCAGTGTCGGTGAAAGTGGTGGATATTTAACTCGCCGCTTCGAGGCTCGGTAAATATCCATCACTATTCACCTCCACTTCGGTGAATAATTGTTAATTATTAACCGTTATTGCAAGGATATTGGTATCAGGTTAGAGTTTACTCCTTTTACAGTGAAGATTCCTGTCCTTAGGAGCTCCGTTTGCGTGTAGTATATGGAATTTCTTGTGCATGCTGCAATGGCGAAACTTTTTAACTTTTTTTCATCAGTAGAAGACTCCGTTGTAAATGTTCGACGACAACGTCGGCGCAATTAAAAACCTCTTTAATGCGTAAAGTCAGTTTTCCTTGTTTATGACGCCAAAGTAAAGCCGCGGGTGCGCAAGAAGGTATTTGCTCAGTTTTAAAGGCGAAATCGAACAGGTTATGCGTCCACCAGTACTTGAATGGAAAATTTCGCTTTGCTGCATTTCTCGTCGCTGCTTACTGCACTACTTTTTTAACTACGAAATTGGCAAATTTCCGAGTTGTGGGTGTGAGGCTGATTTTACTCCTTCGCTCGCTGCTTGAATCCTGTTTTAAAACACATTTGTTCATCCGCTGACCAATGCATAACGCTTGGCATATATTCCGTATTCCAACAATCAAACCCGAATACTTTACAACCAAAATTGGTTTTAGATCATATTCACACGTCATTAGATATTTCAGTGTTCTCTAGGGAAAGGATTTTAAAGGATGAGTAGTGACTGGACATTTAAATTACACGCTTTTTTAATTAAATACTGATGTTTAATAGTTTTCAAATTACTTTCAACGTTTTGGCTGAACGTAAGAAAAGATCGCTTGGTTTAAATAATCCAGAATTGTTGTTGTCTCATATAAAGAAATAACAGTCACAAAAATACTTTGCACCGTTCATAGTTTTCAAATACTTGTAGTTAAACGATGTGATCATTCGTGACACTTAATTGTCTAAGTGTCACGCAAATGTTGAGTTAACACAGGCGCCATCACTGGGAGCGCGCAACTGCCCTATATTCCTGTCACGGCGTTTTCACAGACCAATTTATTTTAAGACTGAATTTCCCGCGAATATCAGACTCCCGCAGGAGCCCCGATGACCAGTCACAAGACGATGCACGCGCTACGAGTATCTGCATGTGCAGAACCTTTGTTTTCGCTCATTAAAACTATTGTTTTGTGGCGCTCTCGCTGCCGTTGCCGTCCTTGTTGCCCTTTCTCGCGGGAAAATAGATCGGTCTGTAAAAATGCCGTGACATGGGCTTAGTATGGGAATTGTACGCTCCAAGTGATGGGCTCCTGGTTAACATTGTCACGAAACTATCCTTGGTGACACTCAATTTTCTGAGCGTCACGCGGAAGTGACAATAACAGTAACACAATGCCTCTAAGGTGTGTTATTCTTGTAGGAGTCTGAATCAGGCTCCAGTGTGTAACTCATCGTGGCTTCACATTCTTTGTTTGCTGTTGTTGCTTCATCATCAGTGTCACATTCATATTTGTCCTGTAATTCACGTACAAAGGAGTACAGTTTGACTGTCACGGAGCTGGCCGCACGAATTTCTTTGCCGTATCGCTGCATCATTTTCCAGATATCACCTGCGAGTAAAATTAAACCCAAACTGAGAAAAGGTTCAAAAGGGGGCGGGGGGTGGGGGGGGGGGGGGGGGGAAAGAGACGGTTGGGTAGGGTAGGGGCTATGGAGCGAGACTTTAGTAGGGTATAAGGAGGGTGGGAAAGCAGTCCACAGATTACTGATGGGCTCGAGTTTTCTATCGTGTGATCGCTGATGAAGACGCAGCCCGAATCAGCTATCACGCATAGAAATCGAGAGCGAATAATCTAATTGTTTTAGTATAAATCTACTAGTCGTTCAAAACTAAACAAGTAAATTATCAAAATCCTCCTCGCAGACACATCGAAAACGCGAAGAAGCGGCCGCCATTTTGTTGACAATCGCTACTCACTATCTATCACAGATTATAGTTCACCACTAAATTTTCTCCGATTCTTATTGGTTTAAACTGATCACGTGACGCGATAGTGTTCATCCGCGGAGAGACACTATCAGCCCATAGTGCCCGTCCGAGGAAAATACCGGATGGATAGTAGTCGTCCGTGAAAAATTTTCGCTACTAAACAAGCGTTTTGAAGTGTTTTTGAAGTTTTGGTTTTTGAAGTGGCGCGTTGTTTTTTGACGGCGTTGTTTTTTTTTTTGTGGCGCGTTGTTTCTTGAAGTTTTTGAAGTGGCGCGCGGGGGAAAATTTCGACAGAAACACTCTATTGTTTAAATAGATAGCGATTAGCGTAACCTATCAAAGAACGGCATTCGTGATAGAACGCTAGTAGATTTATACTAACAAAGAATAGTCTGAGAACTCGCTTGGTCAGTTACGTCGCGCGCGATGTCATTAATCAGTCCTGATAGAACAAATTGTTTCCAGGATACTCCATTACCTACTACGGTTCAATTTCGATTATGCGGACCTCGATTTCCTCTGGTCCCGTATTGTTTTATGGCATTTGGTCCTGGCATGATGAAGATCCCCAGAAACTGTCAATATGATATATTTCTAACCTAGGGTATTGAAAAGAGCGTTTGCAACAGGTTTGGTTTCCATTTCAAAGAGCAAATGTACTACGCGCTCGCCTGCGTTGTGAATAAAGTGCATTCAGCTGAGTTCTCATTGCCCGAGATTCTCGATTTCATGTATCCGGTCAATTTACTCACCAACTGTTAACTTTCTTTCGGTGATAAACGAGTGGATATTGAGAAGATCCTCGGCTAGTTCCTAACACAACACACACAATAAAACGAGACACGAGTTAAAAGCCAAAACGAACAAACAAACAAACAAACAAACTCCCAGGCGTTTTTGTCAAAATTGTTTGTTGTTACCTCTCTATCATCTTCTCTTAATAACAACAAACACAATAACAACATTACAAGCAATTTCCAGCACTCACTGACAAGCAGCGGTTTCACTGGTGCGGTGATGGTAAAGAGAAATAGCCTTTCAAGGAAGAAATACTGAAATTCTTAGTGCAAGCTTTGAGTTACTTACAGCGTCGCCAAATGTGAAATATACAAGGTCTCTGGAGCACGAAGCACTTGCCATCATTTGAATCAATCCTGAACAGAAGGGAAACAATACAAACAAATGGACACTGATCTTAACTGGTATGGTAACACTATTATGCTGTGGTTCGCCTCATGGTTTTGTCTCCGAATGAAATTTGAATGGTCTCCAAATCTGAATGCGTAAAGGCATTGACTGAGGACACGCTATCCCCAAACGAGAGCTTTTGTGTTGTCTTCAGTTACGTGCAATTCAAAGCTCAGGAAAATGCGGGCACGCTAATTAAAGCAAGATTTGGTCCAGTTTATTCTCGACACGTTGGAAAAGTCATTTTTGACGCGATGGTTATGAGAACTCTGCAATGCTTTTTATTAAGCAAAAAACAAACAGCAAACAGCAACAAACGTGAAAATCAAAACAAAGAGAAAAGAATAACAATACAAACTGTCTCGCCAGAACGATACAGTGAAAACGTTAAGCTTGTGGGATGTGGCTGGAGTGACAAGGATACCTCACAAATTAATGTGATAAAGTAAGCTGAAGCCACTCAAAGGGCACTAAGGCCACAAGGTAGCGGGCATTACCCCTTAAATCTACCAAAGCAAAGATTGAGCCCAAGCATTAGCAGCCATGGACAGCTGTTTCAGCCTTGTTAGGCCTCATCAGCATGGCATAGCTAATGCTCAGGCTCAAGTACCCACATATCAATAAAACAAGCAATGAAAACGTAAAGCTTGTGGGATGTGGCTAGAGTGACAAGTATAGATTGAGCCCAGCTATCCATGGCTGCTAATGCTTGGGCTCAATCTTTGCTTTGGTAGATTTAAGGGGTAATGCCCGCTACCTTGTGGCGTTAGTGCCCTTAGAGTGGTTTCAGCTTACTTGCATTAATTTGTGAAGTATCCTCGCCAGAACAATACGCTACTACTTATCCCTTTTTAACGTTTTCTTTAAATACCTTTGACTCTGGGATCTCCTCCAAATGCTCCGCAGCCCCAATTTCCTGTAAAGAGAAAGCCGGAATAATGATGTTACTGAAAAGCAACATTAAATTAAACAACCTGCAGTTTTGGATCAACTGCATCTCAACTGCGAAGGACTTTATAGGGCACATGAGTGAACTTAGAAATGGTCGCGTCATAGCAGCAAAAAGTATCCTATATCGTCACTTCAAAGGACGATGTCAGCTTGACAACTTTATTTTCTAGTATTAGCAATCACAGCTTGTCCAAGCCGAAACTCAAAAGTTCGAAATGTTCCTACAAACGTACACAACGTAACTCTGCACATGTGAGAGACCAGCGGTAGAAGTTAAACATAACCAGATTACCATGCAAATTGAAAACCAAACTCACCAGTAGCAATAGCCGGAAGATATTTTTGTTCCACGGGAGAATAAAAACCACAGTATGCCTGAGAGACAAAAAGTGTTTGCAACAAGTTTTGTATTCACTGTTTCTTATATTATCCAATCAGTCAGCGGGCTTTTAAAACAACAGATAGGACATCAAAATTAATAGAACAAGCCCTCTCGTGTATCACTTTTACACTATCACCCCGCTAAACACACGGACAGTTCCTAAGGTTGACACACATCTGGACTCCTGGGCCCGGTTGTTCAAAAGCCGATTAACCCTAATCCAAGATTAAGAATTAACCAAGGACTTTATTTCGCTATCCACAAACGTTGCTCAACGCTGATATTCTGCAGAATTTTAGATTAGAAGACGTCAATACTGAAAAGCAAAAAGCACCAAAAGAAACTTTCATCCAAAACTTAAAAACTGCAACCAAAGTTTACGCTAATCCTGGATTAAGTTAATCGGCTTTCGAACAACCGGGCCCAGCACGTCCGCTAAGAGCAGTTTTCAATTTAGTGTAGTCCAAACATGCGAAAGTAATTACTCTGGCCAATCACAACAGATAAAAAGCTCAACGAGCCAATTAGAATACGAAGCAGTTACATGCAGCCGACGCAAAGCGCGGGAAAATACTCGCGTGCAAGTCGCGATTGGTTTTTGTTTTGCTTCTCATTGGTTGAGAAGGTGGCGTGAGTTTTGCTGGCCAATCACAGAGCGAAGCGATGCAAAACCACAGCAAACGCAGTTTTCTTCTGATGCTCATTTCAGTTTGTCATGCGCGAGTGAGCATCTTCTATGTAACTCGCGCAATATAAGATATTAAATTATTATTATTATTATTATTATTATTCAATTGAAAACCGCTCTAAGAGCGGGAAAATGCGTGTGAATAGGTTTCAGGTTTCCTTCTCATTGGTTGAGGCGCGAGTGTTGTCAATAAATCGTGGAGCAAAGTAAAACAAAACCAAAGCCATGCGAATTACTTTCGACACGATTAAGAACCATTCTAACGTACAACAGCAAGTTCGTATCAACCAAATGATCTCACCTTGTCGAGTTCTCGTTTCAGCAGTCCAGTTTCAAACTGATCTGTGTAACAGCGGAATATGTGCGCATCTATGGCCACTATCTTGGAACACCGCCGGCCCCACGCGTCTCTGATGGCAGAACAACTTTTATTACTCACTGGACCAATTCCTTCATCACTCACTTGCTACAGCCAACATAGTGCAGCGACATTTCTACGAACGCCCATCTCATCTACTGTCGCTAATTTTAACGAAATTCCATTGCCTAGTGGCCAATCAAAAATCCTGTATTTGTCAGCTATCATCTAAAACTGGTGCCTTTTCTTTGTATATTGGCCATGTTATATATCATACAGTCTACGACATTTTAGAGACTCTTAAGAGACAGTTAAGCAATTAATGTATCAGAAGCATCTTGAGGGTACACAGGAGACTGTGATGTTGACCCCATACTTCTCTAGAGCGATCGTAATCGATTGACTTTTTTTTTGACCATCTGGCTAGTATTAATTTAAAGTTGGTGGTTTTCTTGTTGGCGCCTCATCCCCATTCTCCTCCCAGCTCGACCACTTTGTTGACGCGGCCTCGTGCCACTATGCGGAAAGCACCTTCATATAAGCAAGCTAGTGATCATGCGAAGTTACCTTTTTGTTTGATCGACATGGTTCCCTGCCCATCTGAACGTGTGCGCGTAACCAACATAATCACTGAAACGCTCGGCACCTGAACATGATCGAACAACAAATATTCATTACATCTGCGCTACGACGATTATGTGATGACAAAATAGAGCTTAAGTCAAAGAGAAGATCCGCTCAAAGCAAACATTAAAGCAGCTAATGCATACAGGAAACACAGCGGGAATGGAATGGCTTTGCATTCTTTCCACATTCCACTGGACTGTGCACCTTGCAGTAAGATTTGGGTAAGAAAAATGAGATATGGACGTGGAAGAAAGACGATAACGAGTCCATGACGATGAGAATAATAACAACGATAAGAAAAATACCTGTTATCAAAACACACTCGTTGTTATCAAGCCGTTCAGTAAACAGCCGAGACAGGATCAGTTCAGGGCAGATAAGAAAGCGGATTTCTTCCTGTACACAGCCCTAAACGAAACGTATATTGTTAGTATAACTTGTATCTTTCCTTCAACCGTCACGACGAAATGTGATACCAGGAAACTTTCTTCTGACAAGGTTTTTTCAAAAGAGGGAAAAGAGAAATGCCTGCCATATGCCATGCCTTTCATGACTGGAATACCTTGGACAGTAACCAGAGAAACTCAGATACCATATCTCAGTTCAGAAGTAAATTTTAATAAATCCGTTTTAAGTATGTAAGTTATATAATTTAGTGTTTACTTTTGTATTATTAATATTTTTAATGTATACCCTTAACAGTTTAATGTTATTTTGGATTAGGGCCTCTGTAGATCACCTACTGGTGAGAGAGCTTTCCTGAATAAATATTGTTAGTATTATTATTATTATTATTATTGTTGTTGTTGTTGTTGTTGTTGTTGTTATTATTATTATTATTATTATATATTATTATGAAATGTACCAAAAAGATACAAGAACAACTGCCAGAGATGATCAAGAAAGACTCACCTCCCCTATAACACCTCCTCCAATGTATTTGTTAGCAAAATCAACCTGAATAACATGAAAAATCCTTTTCACCCTTTCCCTCCTAAGAGTGCCTTTATAGATTTTACTCTGTCTAATGCCAGACGATTTTACTCGTCAAAAGGGGACCCCTTAGGAGTTAAAGGGTTAAAGTATCATCTTCTTTGAGCAATGGTTTGTTCTAGACGTTTCTAACAGACAGCTTATCCAAGTAACTGGTTTGAAAGCATTGAGTGTGATCATTCATGTGAATGCTACTGTGCAGTACTAGTGTACAAATAATGGCTTTGGTGTATGGCACTTCAACAAGCTAACATGATTGCTGCGTGCACAGAATAGCAAATCACCTGAAGAAAACCAACTCCATTGTCTTCTATTGTTCCCTTCGTAGAAACATGGATGCTACCAAAAGATGCAGAGCATCTGAAAAATAAAAGAAAAGAAAAGTGAATTGAAATGAGATGAAATGAGTTGGAGCTCAATATGACCCTTCAGTTATAATCTCTGGATTGTTAAGTTAGGTTAATCCAACTGCAATAGTTTCGTTAACATGTTTTAATAACGTTAGCACTGTATAATAATATCACTTCTCAAGTTCTCATCAACTCACCTGTCCCATGCAGGCATGTCACAAGATTTAATGACCTGTCTTTGAAAAGTCAACGTTCCTGTGTGGTACTGAAGAAAAAGAAAGGTAAAACATGATTTGTAAGATAGATTGGGAAATTCCAAAAATGAATATTAGTTTACACATAATAACATCAACAAAACACAATTCAAACAATCCTCAAGCCTTGTGAGAATCACTGACATGAAAATTAAAAATGTTTTTGAATAACTCTTTGTAGCTACATGTTAATACTTTTACTTAATACTTTATGCAAGAAAAGATGTGTTTCTTGCAGTAAAATATATGCTAAGTGGTTCAGTGTATTGCTTAGGATGACACTAGATTACTCGCGTGAACAGACAGTAAAATTTTGCAAATTGGAGAAGAGAATAAACAGCGTCAATGACAGATGAACAGAGATTCGTTTACGCTTGACTTACTTTTCTTTGTTATTCTTCTGAAATAATGGAAAATAGCATGAAGCTTCTCTGTCTTCACGGAATTTTGTGCCTCCTTTACCACCTTGGAATAACCTACAAGATATACATTAAGTAGAAATTCTAATGATCAAGAGAGTCAAGACACCATAACATCATGAAACTCTATTAGAGTAGAGCCATCAGTGGAATCCATGTTTGTCGGAGGGTACACACCAGACACTAAAAGATGATATTTCCAGAATTTCAAATAAGATACTTCCAAATATTTAATTCCAATCCTACAAATGCAACTCAATACATGACTACTGGTACTCCGGATGAAGGAGTTGCCTGCATTTCAGGTACACTTTGATCAGCTAACATAAAACTTATTATCTTTGACACATATGAACACAACTTAATTTGAATTCAAAGATGTCTAAAGCTTGAAGGCCAGGGTGAGCTGGGAGGGGGAGGGGAGGGGGGAGGGGGGAGGGGGGGTCAGTATTGGGTGGAGGAAATTCGAACCCTTAGTACCTCTATATTACAGACATACATTTTCCTCAAGGAGTTTTCCTCTGGGTTTTGTAGTTTTCCTCTATGAGCAAACCCACTTTTTAATAATAATTATATGAACATAAGTAGGAAGTTAGACACCTTCCTTGATTCAAATAAAATAGTTGTAGTAACCAAGGTTACCTATTAAAGTTGACATCTGGAAATGCTGAGTACTCTGAATGCTTGCATGAGTTTCTCCGAGGAAAAGTACAAAAGAAGGCATTGGCCAACAAACAGGCTACCTGCAACACAACACCTTTTTCTATGAGCATCCTTGTTATTATCAATCAGAATTTGTACTGCTTTAATAAAGTTTCAAACTTGAAATGTTTTTGTATTGATTTAAGTGACTTGCCAAGGCATGTTACAATAAATGGTACTGAAACCAGATTAAGTGGTCCTAACAAGAATAAAACTTGCTGTTATTGACAGGAGACAAAAATCATTGTTTCTAAACATTCCAGAAATAATTCCTTTTATTTCTAAACTGTGGTTCTGTAAAGAGTTGAAACAAAACCTCTGAGTGACAGACCTGTTCTTGGCTCAATGTTAAACTGTGATTTTGCTGTCGTTTTAAAAGAGGAATGGCCTGTAAACAAAAATGCAAATATCAACATTGAAATTTGTGACCAGAAATTACTGTAATATTGCCCATCAGTGAGCCAGGGAAGTTCAACATGATTATACATGAAAAAGGAAAATCTTTGACATACCTGAGTGCACAAAGTGGGGACTCGAAGAGCCAGCGTTACCATGGCAGGTAAAGTTTGATCAAAGAATTCTTCTCTTGCACTGGCATTCAAAACCTATGAAGCAGCAAAAACATGTTGGTATTTAACAAAGAACACAAAACACACAGCACTGTAGCGTGACATGCGACAGACAGATCAAAGTAACAGATCAAAACTAGCACTGTATTCAATATTTCAACATCAACAAGTAACAAGCCTACCACATTCAGGTTACAAGGGGAATAATCAAGAGGCTACTGAGAGGAAACTATGCTCAAGCTGTTGGTAAATAGATCCACAACCACACACTTTGTCATTTCCCAGGTGTTTCCAATGATGTGGGATTCAAGCACGTTTGCTATCCATGTTGTGATCTTGCCTACGAGTACAGGGCCGTCATTAGGGACCGTAACCCGTAACACCTGTTACAGCTGAGCTCAGTTGATGTCACAGGTGATGGTTGCTTTGTAAATAAACAACGTTCACAGAGCAACATTAGATGTTATGGGTGACATATTCCATACACCTTATTCCAAAATGGCAGCCAATTTATCATTCTTTTGTTTGCATGTTAATTAGCCCTCTTTGCCTCGTTGGCATGTACAAAATACAAAAGAATTTTGAAGTGAAAATGAGGCAAAGAGGGCTAATTAACATGCAAACAAAAGAATAACAAATTGGTCACCATTTTCAAATAAGGTGTATGTTATAGCTCTGTAGTAAGATACATGTACTTCTAATCAAACAGCAACAAACAACAGACTTCATTTACCCTTACAAACACTGGATTTGTTGGTTCAACCAGAACAATAATTACTGTGATTTGTGCTGGAGAGTATTGATGCCCATAATTTAGCTCAGCCCACCTCATTGAAGTAGCTGTGTAGGGCTTCAAAGTTCCATCGCTTTGAATAGTGGGCATTGTACTTCAAAATTGCATCCTGTAAAAAGATCAAAAGTAATAATTATTCTGCTAACGATAATGGAATCTAGGATTATGAGACAACAGTACCAATATTGACTGCTATAAAATAATCAATTTAAAATTTTCTGGGGATTGCATAATCCAGTCCATATGGCAAAGCAGCTGAAGCCCAGAAGTTAAGTGGAAGGGGTTCACAGCACACATACTCTGAGAATAGCTTGGTTGTAAATTAATCGCAGCCATCTCAAAACAGACAAAATTCATGTTCAATCCTGTCAAGCTCTTGGCCAGAGGTGAGAGACAATGTGGCTTTGATTCTCCCTTGCGCAAAGAATATTAAAAATAGATTAAGTGAGTAGATCAGAATGCATTTAATACTGTACTGCAGTGATGGTTTTGGGAACTACAGTAGCACTCCACTTCTCTTTTTACTTGACTGGGGCAATGTTCCCTCATTACATATTATTATGCAGCAGTTAAAACTTTTCTATGCTATTTACAGTTAAAATAGTATGACGGGGCGCTTGAGCATAGCCCATTAACTATGAGTGAAAACTTAATACAGCGCTATAAAATTAAAATAAAAAATATATACAACAATTAGCACTATGAATTATGCTCCGAAAGAAAAAAAAGAAGGAAAAAAAAATGGGGAAACACTTTAGGACCTAAAATTGTAATTATAAAATCTTTAAAATTCTCTTAAATATATTACTTATTTGGCTGTAAAAACAAAATTTGAATTGACTGTCACTTCATAACTTTAGCAGTCCAAACAATATCGACTGGAGAGAGTTAATAAATAGAAAGCTATATATTCATTGTTCACGTTGCAACTTCAAATGCCCGAGAGATGTTTTGCGTTCCTGAGATTACAGCCTTCTGCACGTTATGAAAAACTCCCTTACTCTTACTTCCGACCAACTCCTTCAGCTCGACTTCTAAGTCTTGGCACCATCCCCTAAGACGTCCATTATGATATTATATGGTCTCACTTCATATCCTTGGTACTTCTGCTTTAATTCCCAGCAGAGTGGTCCATATTTCGTTTGTGGTCTATATTATTATTATTATTATTATTATTATTATTATTATTATTATTATTATTAGTATTTTTTTTTCCTAATGTAATTGTAGGAGGTCGTTTTTTTTAAAGCTTTTTTCTTTGTGAAAGATGTAATTTTTATTTGAGAGTAATTAATAAAATATTGATATTAAAATTATTATAATTATTATTATTATTATTATTATTATAAAATAACACTCAATGTATTAAGCTTTTGGTGAGGATACATTACCTGTAACTGTACAGAGCTTCTTATTGGCCCTAATAAAGTTGCTTCAATCAACTCCCAGCGGTTCTGAATTTTCTTTTCTGAATTCTGAAAAGTAGTAAACATTATGCTCCTTCTAGTTTGTTAATAGAGAAATTTTGGATTGATTTGCTTGCTACTATTATCTAGAAACTGTAAATTTTGTAACCCAAATAATACTCTATGGAAATTCTGAAATTTCAGTTTCATATTTTTTTTTACATTAGAACCAAAACCAATTAAGCAATTGCTCTGTTTAATCACAACAGACCGAAACAGTGCAATGAACCAATCAGAATTCGAGATTTGAAGCAATAATTACATGTAACCAGCACAAAACACTTTGACTATTTCTGGGAATTAGAATTGGGAAAAGCATTAACTATCAGACAATCACCTGTACAGGATACAAGTTCTCCCTGGAGCAAGGCATCCGAACGTGATTTTTATCCCATTTGTCCCTGAGAAATAAAAATATATATATTGGTAAATAAAAGATGTAGGTAACAACAACAACAGTGAAAATGTGAAAGATCATCACAGTTGTGAATGCTACTCAATGAATAGTAGCAAAAATAAAGCCTGAATAAAATTCAAGTTTGTATGGGATTTGAACCCTCTGCCTCTGCGACACTGGTGTAGTGCTCTAGAAACTGAGCTAAAAAGCCAACTGGGAGTTGGTGATTTTGCTGGTTCATCACAAACCCATGAATAATGAAACAAAAGAATGTGAACATAATTGTGAAGGTCATATATTGAGCTGCAGGCTAAAGAATGAAGACCTGAAAGATCACATATTTTGAGAACTGAAATAAACAATGACTTTCATCAACAAACAGAAACACCCAAAGCAAGGAAAGCGAAGAGCACACAAAAATACAAACAAAAGTCAGCAGATTATCTGCAGTTGTTTTGTACCAACTGACAAAGTAATGCAACAAGTGCAGACTTGTGTGCATCTACAATTAAATGATAAATTTTAAACAAAAGACTGACACTTAAATTTCGTTTACTGATTTTCTGGGTGATTCAAAGAAAGCCTTCGGTATTTCAATAAAATTTGAGGGCTCTACTTCTATCAAGTTTGTTTGAAAGGGTATAAGCCTAACGCACATGACAGAGAAGACAAGTTTCCTGGTATATACTCATGTATGTGCTGCACCTATGTACATCAGAATTTTTTTCTTTTGAATAGTAAGCAGTTAATCATAGAGCTCTCTAATGACTGACAAATATTCCAAGCAATTTTCTTGGCAGCCTATCTTTGGTGTTCTGCGACTCAGTAAGAGTTTATTTACCTATAGTTCTTGTGAGAGGGTTGCGGAGGTTCTGCAAAGTCGCCACTTGTAGATGGCTGAAAACAAATGGCAACAACACACTTACTGCTTAACAATAACCATATCCATATCCAATGTTAGTATAAATCTACTACAGTTCTATCACAAATGCTGCTCTCTGATTGGCTACACTACTCACTATCTGTTCTGTGATAGACAGTAAGTAGCGGGTGTCAGCAAAATGGCAGCCTCTTCTTCACATTTTGGAAGTGTCCGTGAGGAGGATTTAGATATTAATTTACTTGTTTAGTTTTGAACGACTAGTAGATTTATACTAAAACAAATATTATTCACTCTCAATTTCTATGCATGATAGTTATTTCTATGCATGATAGTTGATTTGGGCGGTGCCCTCATCAGCTATCATGCGATAGAAATCTCGAGCTCATAATCTAATAATTAGATTATGAGCTCGAGATTTCTATCGCATGATAGCTGATGAGGGCACCGCCCAAATCAATATTATTATTAAATATTATTAAAGTGTCTATATCGTCTTCTGGTTTTTGGTGGTTCTGATATGTACATAAGAGGAGTAGATAGCTGTTCAAAAAGGTTTTTTTGAATTCTGCCGTGTTTTTGACCTAAAATCGTCGTTCAAATTTCCCGCTTGAGCCACGCCCATCAAACTTGACCGAGCTAGTAAGGGGCATGGGTGTATTCCTGATTTGACATCACAAACTGCTTTGCATGCATGTTTACGAAGACTTAATGAGGTGCAAATCAATTTGTGACATCAAATCAGGAATAGACCCATGCCCCTTACTAGCTCGGTCAAGTTTGATGGGCATGGCTCAAGCAGGAAATTTGAACAACGATTTCAGGGCAGAACCACTGCAGAATTCGAAAAAAACTCTTTTGAACAACTATCTACTCCTTATGTATATACCAGAACCACAAAAAATAGAAGACGACATAGACACTTTAACACAAATAAACATGAACGCAAACTTGTAGTGTACGTTAATAGCAAGGAGCAATGGGTCTCAAATTGAGTGATTTAAACACAAAACAAACAAACACCACAAATCCCCCTTTGATTTCACCAAATCTAGTCATATCTTAATCATGTTGAAAATTCTAGCTGCATATACTGTATATGTAACTTAATTGTAGGCTGGTCCAAATGAAATTCCTGTCTCCTAACCCTGGTTATTGATGAATCATGAATAATTTAATAGGGTTAGAGACAATGGAAATAGATTTTCAAACTAGGTTAAAATCACTTTGACCTACAATATATACACTGTACAAGGGCTACCAAAATGATGTAAATTTTGTGCAGTAACACTTCTGCAGTTCTATAATTAACATTAATCAATATATTATAAATTATAATTAATTAATGCTCTGTTAATTTATAATATTACTTAATGGTGCTCTCACTAAAATTGTATAAGGAAGAGGTGTTCCCAACACAAGAACCGCATGTTAAATGTCTATCACAGAAGAGGCCATCAGTTGATCACCATCATCAATGGTGTTGCTCAGACTCCACAATAAAATTGTTCTATAAAAAACAAGCTCAAACCCCTTTCAGTTGTGATTATAACATATAGATGTTTGTTAAGAGGGAAAACATGATATTTTGATTGGGCTTTTAGTGAGACATTGAAAACTGGGCATCCAGGAGGGCTGTTTTCCATAAATTATAAAGAGATTAACTAAAGTGACTTTTCCTTGAATTTCTTCTAAACGTTAATAGCAAGGAGCAATGGGTCTCAAATTTGAGTGATTTAAACACAAAACAAACAACACCACAAATCCCCCTTTGATTTCACCAAATCTAGTCATATCTTAATCATGTTGAAAATTCTAGCTGCATATACTGTATATGTAACTTAATTGTAGGCTGGTCCAAATGAAATTCCTGTCTCCTAACCCTGGTTATTGATGAATCATGAATAATTTAATAGGGTTAGGAGACAATGGAAATAGATTTTCAAACTAGGTTAAAATCACTTTGACCTACAATATATACACTGTACAAGGGCTACCAAATGATGTAATTTTGTGCAGACTGCAGTTCTGTAACACTTCTCAATAATTATAAATTATAATTAATTAATAAAGCTCTGGGTTAATTTATAATATTACTTACTCTCACTAAAACTGTATGATCAGGCTGTGCAACAAGGGGAGGTAATGGTGCTGAACAAGCAGGGATTCGGTTAAGACTTGGAAGAGGTGTTCCCTGCAGGCACAAGAACCGCATGTTAAATGTCTATCACAGAAGAGGCCATCAGTTGATCACCATCATCAATGGTGTTGCTCAGACTCCACAAATAAAATTGTTCTATAAAAACAAGCTCAAACCCCTTTCAGTTGTGATTTATAACATATAGTATGTTTGTTAAGAGGGAAAACATGATATTTTGATTGGGCTTTTAGTGAGACATTGAAAACTGGGCATCCAGGAGGCCTGTTTTCCATAAAATTATAAGAGATTAACTAAAGTGACTTTTCCTTGAATTTCTTCTAAAAGTGGGCATCGACAGGACTGCTGGACACCCTTCTGGCCAATTTTGGCCCTTTCCTTTTGCAAGTCTACAGGTGTTCACAGGCGTAGTGTAAAAAAAGGTCTCTCTTTTTAATTCAGTACCGGTTTCAATACAGAACACCGCTAAAAAACAGACAAAAGATGCACATTCGATCATTCAGAACGATGTGGTGGAATAATCAGCATCACCACTGTGAGTAGCCTAGTCACTATTTAGCCTCGACTTAGAACTTTAGCATTGAAAGTGCTCTTGGACATTCATGATGGTGTCTCGTAAAGACGACTTTCTTCAACAACAAGGTGTATCGCTAGCTTTTTCTTGACAAAGAATGTAACAGCGAGCAGTGAAACAGAGATTAATAAAGCAAAAGACGATGACAGTATGAAGAAGCGACTGATAAGTCACAGAAACCAAATTCTTCCTGTTACAAGCAGAACAAGAAGTTTAATAGTTGGTGGTTCATCAACTACAGCTGGTTGAAACATGACAGTGAGAAGCAGACAGTCCCCTTTTACCACTGGATGCATGAACTATAGAACTGTGTGCTTTCAAGGCAATTTATGCACATAAGTTACCAAATAAACTGCTTTAAGCCCAGGCAAAACAGACTCGCAAGTAGATGCAAGTTGAAAACTTGAATCTACTTGCGACTCCATTTGGCCATGGCTTGCGTGCACTTGTGATGACTTGCACTCATTTGGTCGAGATCAAATTTTCATGCAAGTCGACACAAGCTTTTCCCCGTTTAGCTACTCAACTCAAGTCAACGCATGTTGATTGACATCCATTCGATGTTATAGTAACCTAGTAGCCATTGAAATGGGTTTTTTGGTGACTTTGTTGTACTTGCGAGGAAACTTGCGAGACCATTTGGCCACCCAATGCAAGTCTCTCCACAAGTTCAGCTTGCGGTTACTTGCGACAACTTGCGACTCTGTTTGGCCTGGGCTTAATTTTCCTCAGTACCCTGATACATTTTTCCTTCTGTCACTTTCAATTTCTTGGCCCCTTTCCCCAAACATCTGCGCCTTAAAAAGGTCTTCAGGGCCACTTTGGCCCTCAAGTAAAATTTTCTGGCTGAAACACTGGAAATCTGAATTTTTGCACAGAATGTAAGTGCTGGGTACCCTAGATTTCAAGGGTTCAGAGTTTTGGGCTCCCAAAAATGTTTCTTACAATAGTACCCAGCCTTGATCACATAGAAAGAGATCTTTTTAGTTTAATTTGTTTTTGTTTATATCAGTCTTGAATAAAGTTTTGTGATTTGTGATTTGTGAATCAAACATTTTTTATTCTGAAAGTGAGATGAAATCAAATTTACACAGCTTTACATGTAGTTTTAAGTAATGTACTGTAAGAATTTTTTTATTTTTTGTCTGTATTTTTTCTATTTTTTTTTCTTCTTTGTTGAAAACTTAAACAAAATGTTTGAAAAAATAAAAAAATAAAATAAAATAAACAGTCTGCCAAGTATGGTGAGTCACATGTTTTAAAGAATGCACGAACAATAAATAAAATGAGCCAGGTATTTTTTCTGAATTGGTGCCAATGTTTTATTTTTTTCTTTCAAAGCAATATTGAGATTCTTACTAATAATAACCATGGTGAGACTTCTTCCCCAAGCCCCTTATAACATCCTGTCTTTGAAAACGCAAATTAAAAACAAAATAAAGAAACATACTCCTGATACGAAGTGTTGAGTTGTTCTGGTTGAAGGGAGTTCCTCCGGCGGAGGAGCTGGTGGGGTTGTCCTAAAGATAGAATTATAAAAATTATAATCAGTTCCAAAATAAATATAAAAAACACCTTTAGTTAGTATTTATTTGATTGAACTCTCAGGGTCTCAACACAATTCAGTTTCCCACAAACCGTGAACAGAACCTGTGTCAAATACACATCTGTCCATAATTTATTGTTATAAGTGTCTTCTGTGATGAACTTTTTTTTGAAAATGATGACCAAAGGGGGAAAAATCCATTTCCAGAGCAATGCTTTGACATACATTGCAGGCCACATGCAAACAAATCAAGGGAAGTCTGAGAGCCAACAGCTACTACATTATAATGGAGGTGTTGGTCAGCTAAGGTAAACCAAGTGCAAGAGATGATGCCTCAGCCTAAATAATGGCAGTTAAAAAAATTGGAAAAAAAGCGTAAAACTTAACATGATCTAAGAGAGCTACATTTGTGTGCTACCAAACCTTGCTACCCATTCAGAGAGAGAAAACTGTATTTTAAGAATCTTGTGTAGTTGATCATTTTTTAGTCTTACTCAGGGAAGAGAAGAGGAGAATCGTCAAATTCAATGGGGAGACTGTCCTCAGCATCACTCAGTCCATCCTTACTGTCTCCTTCAACTACCATATCAGAGCTAGCAGTGGATGTTGCTGATGTGCCTGCCGTGTTTGAAGCATTACCGCTGCAAAAAATATATAACATTTATTATACAATCTACATTTGGACAGATTTACACACAGTTCAACTGAACGGTCAAACAGAATGGCTCTGCTCCGAGAGGTTTTTCTCTGGGTACTCCGGTTTCCCCTCTCCTCAAAACCAACATTTGATTTAATTTCATTTGATTTGAGATTTGTAATTAGTAGGCGAAGAGCCACCTTGTGGAAGTACTACTAATAAATCATTATTATTATTATTATTATTATTATTATTATTATTATTATTTGTACCAGTGCTAAAATCTTTCCTGACCATTAAGGTCAATGATATGAAAAACAGAATTCCACTTTATTTTAAAAGGGAACTTCCTACCTTCAGGGAGAGAATAATCAATTTTCCGTTCAATCCACCAAATTGAAGTTATGTATCTTATTAAACATTGAACGAAAAAAAATTCAAAATCTTGAAAAGTGCGATAGTTAGTTTTGATAAAGTATGTTCAAATAAAAGCTAATAAATTAGTAAGGTGTCATAATCTGATAAATGTGTGGGCTTCCGCAGGGAACTTTCACAGCAAACTGGTTCACCTGGGGATCTCAATTGATTCTGGACAGGATTCAGCTTCCTTGGGTTTTTATCGACTGCCTTTCCCTTTGATTTTCGCTACCTTTCCCATTTACAGCTGACTGCTCTGAAAATAGCAATGTGAATGGGATGCAATGCTTTTCCCAGGAAATTCTCTGTTCTATTGTAGTCAATGCCACAGGGTACTGCTATTTTATTGGTTCGTGGTTTAATGAGGTTACAATATCTCCTGTGGAGGCGCTGGACGTTTACAAACCTTTGTGAGCTAAAATCTTGCACTTGATTTTTTTTTAATATTCCAGAGGTCTTGACAAACAAAAGGTGTCAGGAAATTTTGATATTTAAACTACTTTCCACGTGAAAAGCATTTACACAATACCTCCCCATATTTTCAGCGACACCAACTTTAAAATCTGGAGAACTGGCTAGAAAATCTTAGGATTATTTCAGCTCCAGGCTTTACTAAGTAAAAACAAATATTATCTTTTCTCTATTTATATATGTATGTAATTAAGTACAAGGCGAATAAAGGTGTTGTCGTTGTCGTAGATATCTAGCTAGTTAGCCAGTCAAATAAATATCGAAAAGCCTGACACTGTTTTGTTGATTGATGCCTTGTAAATAACACTGTGTAGTTAGTTTACTCTTCCTAATATTATGCAGTGTTCCAGATAAGAGGGGGATCTCGGGTCAAAAACCCCACAAGCTACATGACCCGATTTAATAGTTAATTTGACCCGATGGAATTCCTTGTTGATGCCCTGCCTTAAAATCTTATCTGGAACCCTGCCTATGGCATTCAATACCTGATAAACTCACTCAAGCAGATCACTACAGTTTTGGAGTTCAGTGGCTCATTCTCATTTCGTAAAATAAAAGTAGGTAAAATTATATTTTTGTCAAAAACTACATTTATTAAGCTTTCTATTACATACATAAACAGATATACTTTATTTACCCTTGGATTTTAGAGTAGCTTTTACAGCTAATATCTCCAAGCACTTACCAACCCAACCATCAGATGAGAGATAGACCACCACACCAGGAACTACATCCCCTACTCTTTTTGAACAGTTTTATTGATATACAGTATACTAGAGTTTACTTTAAACTGACGCAAACGTGTACAAATTTTTTTCCAGAGGGACAGTCTCGAAGGTAGACAGTAACCTTAAGTGCTATATTCTACAATATTACTTTAGGTTTAATCTTATCCTAAGCAGCTTTCACTTGCTTGTGAATGTACATTGTTTATTTCCATTGGACATACTGTAAAAGCTCTATTAAGCCCCGGGGGACTTATTTGATTTCAGGCCTCATTGATGGGGGGCTTATTAGAGAGGGGGACTTAAAAGAGAGGGGGGGGGGGCTTAATTAAAATCTTAAACCCTTCGTTTTTGTCTTAAAATAGTTTTTGTACTAAACTCAAACAACTGCAGTGAAACTTTATTATTTAATACAGACTGAGCAGCAAATAGTATTACAGAGATGGGAGGCTTAACCCTTTCACTCCTAAGGGGTCTCCCTTTGACGAGTAAAATCGTCTGGCGTTAGTCTTGGGAGTGGAAGGGTTAATAGAGTTTTTACGGTATTTTCGTCAAACGTCCTGTATGTAAGACTCTTTAAATGCAAGTCAAGGAGTTAACAACGTATGGTGAGGCAATGGCAAAACAAAATTAATGACCATTTTTAACTTTTGGAACAAAACGACCAGAGATCAAGACAAGACATGACCAGTACCAAAGCTTTGCTACAATACTAGACAAAATAAATTATCAATAAATAATTCAATATTGTATTTTTCGATATAAAAACTATTAGGCAAGGTTGATTTTTGCCAGTTACAGGTGTATAGTGAATACCCACCGTCTTTTTTCAGCAGCATCAGCTAAAAGAGCTCTTTTCTTTCTTAATTCTTCTTCTAGTGATTCAGTCTGCTGCATAACTTGTGGTAGAAATTGTTCTTTCTTTTCTGATGTAGAAAAAAAAGACACAGAGTATGGGCTTGCACAATAATTATGAATAAATAGATAAGTAAGTAAATAGATCTATACAGCAGTAAAAAAGTGGTAAAATAGAAAAATATAACATATGGTAAGTACAATTGTGCTCGAATCATCCTTGACGCTCAGCAACGCCATAGTACTGTGGATCTATTTAATACTTTAAAGTGGGTGCCATATAACATTGAGTCCAACATCAAAAGATGCTTAATGGCTTACAAGAGGATAATATTATTGGTATTTGCCCTGCCTATATAAACAAGTTGTTAGAACTAAACAACAGCCAGCACAGCAGAAATACGCGAGGTGCTAATTTTACTATTTTACCTAGGAAATACACTAGAGAGAAAGAGGGAGGCCGCACGTTTTCTGTTACAACTTCGAGATGTTGGAATCGCCTCCCCATTAAGCTACGCACTTCTCAATCTGTAAAATATTTTGAAGAATGTTTTGTATAAACATTTTAAATTAAGTCAGCTTAGCGATAAAAGTTTTACTCCTTTTTTAGATAATTTATTTTTAGATCGCATGATATAAGCATAACGTTTTACCTTTTGCTGTTAGTTCTTGATCTGTTGTACATTGTAGTTTTTAATTAGGTTTTAAATAATTTATCTAGTATTGTAGGAATGTTTATGGAGGGCCACGAGTTTATTAGTTTTTAACTATTAAGTGTCACCCTCGTTAACTAAAGTTTGATTGATTGATTGATTGACAATAAGTGTAATTACCATATAGCATTATTCAAACGATTTGATGGCTGCAAGAGCAATACACTTAATACTGATAAACTTGAATCCCTTCCAAATCTAAAAAGACTTAAAAGAGGTCACTCCATGAACCATTAATTGATTAAGTCACCTGCACAGCCATTAACAGCAACATCCACACTGCAGCCTTTGCATCAGATCATCAAATACCAAGCTTATCAAGTTCAAAATTGGATTTGGAAAAAAGTTCAAAGGTATGGAAACTTAATATATACAATTACAAAATATTATGTGAGAATTTGTTTGAAAATGTACAGGAAATGCGATTATAATAAGCTTATGAATAAAGCTTTCTGAACTGTGGGAAAATTAACACATAGATCAAGTTTCATATCTTCGAACTTTCCACCTACTTTGTTCATATTTATCAAATTATCAACCCCAATTAACGTTTAACACGAAAAGGTAAACATTTTGGCCGCTAATAATGAGGATAACGATTCAAGAGCCCCAATTATAAATCAGTTCAAAGCAATTAATCTTCACCTTCAAACAGGTGCGATTACCAGATTAATGATAGATATCACAAAATTAAAGCATTTTTCGTGATTTACCGAATAAATCTGAAGATATTAACTAAATTACACCACACATACCCAACCGTAATAACGGTTACCAAGGTTTTATCATCGTTCAGTCACAACGCGATCAATATTCACGTTCAGCTGTGCGACTGAAGTTATTTTAATCATGAATCATTAATCTTCGTCGCACCGATACTGATCAAGTTCACTTTGATCGGACACGTTTGAATGTAGCTAACGCATGACCATTTACGCCAAAAAAAAAGAGATCAGAAACGGGGGAGAGTAATTTACACCAAAAATAGGTTTCCTAGCGTTCTGACTTTAAAATATTATTGCAAGTCATCACGAGATCTACCTGGTGGACTGTGAAGAGAGATCTTTGATTTCAAGTTTGTCCTATGAAGATTAAAACTCTCTTCAATGCTACTTTGTTTCAGCCTTTTCCGTCTTGGTTCGTCGCCAAATCTTGCATTCATTATTTCTGGTAGGGCCCCAAGGCATGGAGAGTATAATCCTCTTGATCTGTTAGCTGTCAAACCATAATTGTTGCGCAGTTTCGAGAACAAACAACATGAAACACTATATAGCCGCTCGACAAAAAATTACGAATTCTCCTCCACGATCACAAACCCAACTTGGCCTGGATACCAAGTTCCCGCCAACAAAGGCCTGGCTTCCAAGTACATGTCGCTTGGCTACCAAGTTCAAAATGGCGGACTTCTGAGCGCGTTTAGCCAAGATGGGCGATAGATTGAAGCAAATCCGAGAAAAGTCGAAGCTTCGACGGCAGATTCTTGCGCAACAGGTAAATGGTACATAGCTTCATTTTGGAAGACATTCAATAGACATTTTACAGGATGCGCTATGATAAAATTGTGATAAAAACTTTGATGATTTAAAAGAACTTGTCCATTTCGGTAGTAGCGGTTCTTTCTCTATAATTATCTTAATAGCTTATCTACGACAACAGTGCACAGTAAACGAGAAATTACCTTAACAATGCGGCATTCATCTCCCCTCGGGTGGTGTAGTGATAAACAGCATCTAAACGCCAAATTGAACGTGAAAAATTAAAAAAAAATGTCCCCTAAGGGTTTCAAGTGATCTTTCTTCTCCTAAGCTTGGTGCGTCAGGAAGTGAATCTATTGGAGATCTTTTGACCAGCAAGGAGGAGCAAGAGATTAAGAAACAGAGGTTAAACAAGGAGAAGGAACAAGCCTCTCTAAGCCATGCTCAATCCTTGGGAGCAAAGGCATCTGAATTACCTGGTATCCCAGTGGGACCAGCCAAGGTTGGTAGAATGTGTACTCTGTTAGTTTTATTGAGTTAGCTGGAAAATTGTAATCACCAATACCACATATCTTCCAACAGCAGTGGAACCTATGCAGGTTATACACATGTGATCGTCTAAATCCAAGGGGCCGACCACTAGGCTAAACACATGGGGATTGTAGAATCAGTCGACAAGCAAACTTGAGGAATTTCCCTTGGGGGTGACAGGGAATCTTGCAAGACAAAGTCCCCTGGGTAAGGTGTCTCTCAGTAGAAAATCCCCTTGATATCCTTTGCAAACTTGTGAATCCCCCCACCCCCTAATCTTTGATTGTAAAACAATGTAAAGATTTTTACCACACCCTTGGGCAAAGAATCCTATCCATCTCCTTGCATTCCCCCACATGTCTCCCTGGTTGGCCCGGAGATCAACCCCACAGGGAAGCTAATGACATGCACATTAATGTCACCAATTTTTGAAGTAGGTTGCCTCTTTTTGTGTGAAGTTTTGGAAAAAAACACCAACTCTTCCAAACAACAGCCCAGCAGAGTAGCTGGCCAAGATAATGAAGAAGGCAGTGGTCTTCACCAACAACTGGCTACTTTGATAACTCTGCCTATGACCTTAGAATATATTTTTAGCTTGGCTACTCTACTACAAAGCTAAAGGAGACCTTTAGGGAGCTCAAACATTAAACTAAGTTCATGGAGGATGCTTGAACTTAGTTTAGTGGCTCCAGACTGTTTACTGTCTCAAATATCACATGAGGTTTTCTTGGAGTCTAAATTTGTCTTCTAAGGCTAAAAAAAAGCTAAAATTAAAGTGAAGTGAAAGCTTAACACCTGGACAGAAAGTAAATACCGGTTTGCTAGTTTTGCCATCTTGCTAAGTGTCATATTAACCATTTGCCACCCTGAAGTATTTATCTCAAAGATCTACATGCTTTAAGTAGACTACGGCCTTGAAGAGACTTATCACTATACATGTAGCTTCTAAACATATTTCAGGTTGTGATATCAGAGGAGAAGAAAGAAGGAAAACACACAACTCAACCCGATGAAGAGGAAACAGATAAAGTAAGCTAATAATCAACATCATGTCGGATTATGTGAATTGAATAGTTTTGACAGTTTCTGGGATTGAAAAGTTACATCATTGGTGATAAGTTGTTACTTTAGACTCTGGTAACATTTCTCTTGATGTTTCAGAGAGCACCTTTACTGTTATTATTGTGCATTATTATTGTGCAGTGTTATCCCACTGGATCTTTTGCAATTCTGCTTCATTAAAAATTTTCTCAACAATCTATACTGTATTTAATATTACTTCTTGTGGATTATATCACAGTGGACTAGTCAACTCACAAAAACAAAACAAAACAACAAAAAACAGTCATTTTAATTTAAAGACACAGTTGTACATGGCAGTTGTACAGTCAGGTAGTCCTTATAGAACCTGTTGTTTATTTTTTCAAGAGTAAAGAATCAGAGGAAGAGGAGGTTGAGGAACTAGTTTACAAAGATTCCAGTCATTTCTTGAAGGTACTGTATTTTTGTTTCTTAGTAATAATTATGAGACGTATAATTGGAGATTGCCCAACTTACTTTGAGTTCAATTTGCAATTAATACACTGTAGGTACAAGTGAAATGAATTTGAAAATTCCTCTTAATATGGCAAAAGCATAAAACCATGGGACCAAAAGGTCCCATCTCATAGTACTTTCACTTGATCTGACTCTGTGGGACATAAAAGAACCACTAGGTACATGACAAATCTCTGGCAGTGACCAACCGTAGTGTCTGTCCTAATTCAATATTCACATTACGGGAGCACTCATTAGTTACTACTTGATTAATTGTAATTAACTGCTCAAGCAGTCTAGTGAAGTCCCCTGGCCAGTGTTGTAAAGTATCCCTGAAAAGCCCTGATGGGGAGAGGATAATAAGGCATGTATCTATCTGTATCATTTATTCTTTTATCTTTGGTTTCTTAGGGAACACAAAGTGCCAACCCTCATAATGACTACTGCCAGCATTTTGTCGACACAGGACAAAGGCCCCACAACTTTATCAGAGATGTTGGTAAGAACACAAGCTCCACCAAAACTGAACTCTTTTTCGAAAAGGAAACTGCTTAATGAATGTCTTTCAACCACGGACCCTGCAAATGACAAAACATTGTACAGTTGCAAGTGCTGACTATGCTTCTCCAGATAGCAAGAATAGTCAGAAGCATTTAGATTTTGTTTTTCAGAAGCAAAACATTTTTAAGCAACCAATTTATTAGTGTTTCACTTAAAGTGCCTATGAAGTAAAAAATTTATTGTTCTAATATGATAGTTTATCATTTTCTGATTCTTAAACATATAGGTTTCAGGCAGTAAAACATTCACAACGTGGAATAAGTCGAACTGAAAGTTTTAAATTTGGCGCCAAAATGTGTCTCCATCTTGCGCGCAGCCAAGCTAACGTCTTACAAAGCTGTGACGTAGGAAATGCTTCAGACGAAACAAGTGTCTTGACATTTCCTACGTCATCGCCATTGTTCTGAGGAAAGATCCGTTCCCAGTCCACGAGACACAATTTAGTGAATTTTGAGGTTCTTTGGAGGGCAAACAAATTCGGCTTTATTTGATTTTGTCAAATTTCTTTTGTCATTTTGTAATCATTACACAACAAGCTTCAAAAATTTGAAAAATAATTTTTTACTTCATAGGCACTTTATACTCAAACAAACAAGAATCTAGTGTTTCCTCTGTGAGAGCCTCAACCCATCTTATTTCTCTATACAATTTTTTTCAGTGTTTGAACATTCCCAATAATCTAAGCATCCTAATTGACTTGTGGAATGCTGACTTTCTTACTGCAAACATTCCGAGTGAGTGCTTTTCATTATGTGGCACTAGTCTTTATTTCAGATTGGTTCATCAATATATTGAAATGGGTTTTTGCTGTAAGTAAGAGGAAATACTGTCTGTTTTTACTATCTCTATCAATAATAATTATTTGTCCTTCACAATGTACAGGTCTTGCAGATAGATTTGAGGAATATCCAAAACTGAGGGAGCTGATTAGACTCAAGGTAAAGCCATGCGGTGATGTAAACTTAAATGTCCCCACTGCACTCTTATTGAGTCCTGTAGTTCCAGGAAGGTCTCATTCTGACGAGGCTTGGTAGAAAAATGGCACAAGCAGATTTCACCTTGAATCCAAACCTTGCTAAATTTATTTAGTTTTATTTGGCACGTGCACTTGTTATTCTATGGAAACTGTTTCTGTGTTTAATTGGACAAATTACATGTAGGGTGCATTTCACAAAACTTTGGACAAATGGTTTCACTAGTCAGACAAGACTATCATTAACAACTCAAGAATTAATGAAAACATATAAAGTGGGACT
>JAEMWC010000559.1:55000-85000 GCA_016490735.1 Pachyseris speciosa | reverse complement strand
CAGCGCCTGCGCGAGCGAGTCACGGGCGGTTTGAGAAAATGGCGCGAGTTCTTAGCAAAATATCACCGACCGTTGTAAAATAAAACTAAACGTAATTTAAACTGCTTTCGATATGCGAAATTAACGCTGGAACACTTTTTAACTACCATTCCCTTTCTCACAAAGTCATCAAAGTTAGACCAGCAAGGCGGTGATCTCGCAGGTGGACGAAAAATTGCTCTTTTGCGATATGACAGTCACTTTTATTGTCAGATCTATTGTCATCTTGCTCCATTCCTTCAAAAAGCTCTGATACTTTGTATAGTTTACAGACAACTCTATCCAGCAGATGAAATAAAATCTTACAAGATCGATTTTGCCTCAACGTAGTTTTCATATCATACATAAAGCTACAGTGATAACTTCTAAATTTCACAAAGCAGGAATTGTATGACCCTTCCATTGTGAGAGGATAACTGTGGGTGGTGGGGTGAAGGTGTTGGCTGGGTGGAGGAGGTCTTGCGGCGTTCTCCTTTCCTTGGCTAGGAAAGAAAAGCTACGGAGCCCCATGTCATCTCCACTTTTTTTTTCGAATTTCGCGTCTGTTTTCCTTGCCACGTTTTTTTAGCGACTTTTTTTTCATTCGCGACTTTATCGTGGGCTCAGAGACCTACAGCACATGCAAAAAAATGGCGTCCGCAACATCGCTAGCGTCATCCATAAAAAATGTATTCGTTGTTCTGAAGCCGAAGCCCTAAAGGATCCTTAGAACAAACTACTCAGTGGCTCCTTTCGAGGAAAGAATGGACTTAGGGTTTTTTTTTAATGCTCTTGCTGGACATTCAGGGGTTTTTTTTAAAATGCTCTTGCTGGACATTCAGGGTTTTTTTTAAATGCTCTTGCTGGACAGAGGCTACCCGACGCAATCTAATAGGAAACGGCTCCTATGAGCGTGAATACCATTCACAGGAAGGCAGGCGTGGATCCAGGAGAGGTGAAATGGGTGAATTTTCACCCCCCCCCCCCCTCCCCCTTTTTTCTGAGCCCCCCTTCTTTCTTTTTTTTCTTCTTATCCCTCAAATATTGAAATAATATTTGATTTCTCTGATTTCTCTGATTGAGGTGGAGAAAATTAATCCCCCATTTCAAAATCCTGGATCCGCGCCTGGAAGGGTCTCGGCGCTTAAACTAAACAAGAGGCTACAATTAGCCTAAACCCGGGCTTGCAAAAAACAGTATTGTATCCCTAACTTAGTGCTAAACTAAAGAATAGAGGGAAGTCTGTCTTTCTTACATCGGACGCATTGTGTTTAGCTTGTGTTGGAGTCTATTTCTTTAGACCCCTATCAACATATATTCCTCTAAAATACAGCTCAACCATTGAGCACAATAATTATAACACTTGTAAAAAATATTTCTAAAAGAACAAGAAAAAGAGAAACAGAAAAAATAAAGCCCGTGATATATACCACTAAAAGACATCGAACCCGGGTTAGCCGCGTCACAGGCAGGAACAATGACCTTTAGTTCACAGAGGTTTATCGTTATGCAAGATGATAAAAATAGTGTATTGATTCCAAAAAACTAAGCACACTTGTTTTCGCTTCGATGGATAATTGTTTGAGAAAGGAAACGCTTATTGAACGATGTTGGATTTTTTCGCATAAATGTGAATGGAGTCTCGGTGAAATGTGAGTAGAAAATTAATTAGCAGAGTGAAACTGTTTACAAATACGTCAATCCAGGGTCATTTGAAACACAAGAAAGGAACGTTTCTGGACAGTTTCAAGGGACGCTAGTACATTTTGTAAAATATAATCGCTTATCATTCAAAAATTAAAGTCCAGAAATTGAGATATTGTGGCAAAATAGTAAATAAACTACCTGTCAAAGTCTCAGGGGTGTGTGATATCCCGTACTTGAGTTATTCAACAAAATGTACATCTCAATGGAGCGGATACGGGAACACGGCACTCCATCTGGAGTTAAATTTTGGTCATGTTAAAAGCTTTCTTCTCGCTGTTGAACTTGCAAACATTCGTATAGACACTTGTCTTAACATATTAGTTGTTCAGACTTCAAAGACACAAGGTGAATCGACGTTTTCCGATACGTGACAACAGGCATCATTCTTGCTGTTGATATGAGATTTACACTCGAATCACTCGGCCGTGAAAGGTCAAACTCCCTTTGTCTGTAGTCTCTAATTTTTAGCGCTTCCCACGCGTCGCGTCTCCTCGCAACTTCGCGCGCGCACGTGCCCCCACAATCCGTCGCCAAAATTAGAGACTACTCGCTGTCTACTGAAGCAGACACGGGGAAACACGGCAGTCCATCTGCCGTTAAGTTTACTCATGTTAAAAACTTTCTTCTCGCCGTTGAACTTCCAAACATTCGCATAGACACTTCTCTTAACATATTGTTTGTTCAGACTTCAAAAGCCACAAGAAGAATCGACATTTTCCCATACGTGACAACACGCATCACTGTTGTTAAAAATAGTTAGCGCTTGCGCAGAAACGCCGGAAGTGCCATTTGTGGATGATACTCGACGACGAAAAAGAAGAACCGTCGGTAGTTTAAGACCCGGGCGCCGCGCGAGACGCGCGCAGCCCGGGTAACAAGAAAGATGTCATCGCCGAAAAACTAAAGGTGCCCAATCTTCATGAAGCAAAGCAACTTTTTCGCATCCAATATTCGCTCCGGCTGGATGCATTAGCATCAATTTACTGTCAACGTTTAAATAAGCTGCAAATAGGTTATACATGTATCCCAGTTTCTCGGCGACTATTCACTCTTTTTTTTTTTGCTTGAGAGATCACATCAATCAAAAGTTCATTTTTATGGAAAAAATAAAAATCGAGACTACTTCTGCTATTGCTCTCCCACAATTCTTGCAATGAATGTCCCAAGGCACAAAAACAAGAGTTTATTTGCATTTTCATTTAATCTGCACTATATTCTAGAACTGCACAAACGAATCACGTCAAGGAGCACAAATTCCATCTTCTTATTACAATGGGGGTAAATAGTTGCACAAGTTGTCTCACTTCAAACCTAAATAAGACCTGTGCACTCAAAATTCAAGTCAACCATAGGGTAAGATGTCAAAAGCTCGATATCCCACAAAAATAACATTAATGTTTACAGCAGCGATGTGTTGCCAAATCAAAGCCATACATGACCAGTTCAATACCTTGAGCCCCCTTTGGTAACAAAAGGCACACTAAAATCTCTCAAAAGGAGCCCAAGGTTCCTTGTTAGCTTTCTGCATGTTATTTCATAACTGATGATGGCAGTACAAACCACCAAAAACATGTCCTTCGGGAACTTAAAAGTGTTGTGTATTTTCTCAAAATCTTATTTTATCCAGAAAACTGAAGACGTCAACTATTGTCGCGGTTATGAACGCTACTAAAGCAGTTTAAAAAAAAATCAGGCTTGTGCGGGATTCGAACCCAAAACAGTACAGCGCAGAGGTCTTTGTCCGTTTGAAGTCTTGGTCAAATTTTCGAAATTTTGTTTGAGTGGCCGAACGTAACAATACAGACTATTTTCTGAGTAGACAAGTTGTTAGATTCACCAAACTAAAATAAAGCCTTCATAATTCACATGGAAAGATAAACCGCGATATTCATATAAAAGCCAGAATTTATTTTTATTTCGGTAATTCTACTAAATGAATCTCAACAAATCTTAACCTTACTTATTCCACATACTTTTAGACTTTTAGGTATCAACTATGCCTATCGAAACTTGGTACTTCGACTGCAGTGAAGGTACGGCATTTAAGATCTTCATACAAAATACACTTTAAAAGTTACTGATTTCCCATTCAGCTAAAACAGACGCACAGTAAAAACCCGCAACTAAGAACCTGAAAATTAAGAACCTGTTAGCCTAAAATTTGGATTTTATACCCCCTATAAACAAGAACCTATTTAAAATTGAAAACAGGTCCTTATTTTCTAAATATCATATTAGTACATTACAGCTGCAGTGCAAGAATCCTATTTGAAGAAAAAAGCAGATTCTCATTACTGTAAAAATGAGTTTTTTTTAATAGAAAATAGGCCAATAACCATCTTGTTTTGCAGCTGAGTTTTATTTGCTTTTCTCCAGAGTTAAGAACCTATTTTAAGAACCTAAGTAGCCTAAAATTGTGTTAACTACCATTTATATAAGAACCTGTTTAGGCTACTTCCCAAAAATGTTCTTAGTTGCGGGTTTTTACTGTATTGATCCATCAGTGTACATCGCCGCTGCTCATGAATGGAGGCGGGCGCTGATGCCTTGGTCTCTCTGAAAAATATAACCATTTAATGAAATTTAAAACATAGTAAACTACTACTATTTAATCCATTCATAGTTATGATAACAGTTTCAAACTTCCCAACGGGCTTTTCTAATTCTCCGGTTCAATTTTGTCCCAGCTTCATATTATTCCGATGCTAATTTCCATGTATCCGGCTTTAAGTTTGTGTACATTTGTTGGATTCACGAGATACCACAAAAATACGGCAGACTGAATTGTGAAGTACGAGGGAGAAACATTTTTTTTCAATTACCGAATGAAGCAAATGTGTGTTAATGGGCATATGGATGAAAAATAAGTATGTGATGAATAAAAGCGCTTGTACAAATGGTAGTTTCTGCTATCCAATCAATCACAGGGTTTGGGCTAACTCTAAATCAGATAAATGCTTGCAATATTTCTCCTTTTATGCCAATCAGTCGTTCTTAGTGCAGGCTAAATATAAGACTAGCAAACAATAGTAACTCGGGCTGCATCATTTGTTAAGAAATTAGATGCAACATGCGATGCTAAACTATATTACTTAATGGGAAGAGCGGAAAACAGGCAGACTGGCAAACAAATTAGCTAGAGTGTTAAATATTAGACGAAGATAAAGTCAAGTAAGTTAGTCTTCATTCGCAGGCAGATTCTCATTCAACATCGTTTTTTTCTTTCGTTTCTTATACTCCAGCTTTCTCCCCCAGCCCCTCCAAAAGAGGACCCATAGCAACCCCCACAAATAGAAATGTGTGCGCTATCGCTTCCATAGACAATTTATCTATCCACTTTATCATTACTATTGCCGAATTAGTATTATTTGTAACGCTAGTGGCAATTATCATGATTAAAGATAAAGATTAAAGATTTATATCGAATCAATCTTTAGCAAAACGTAGGGGAAAATAGCAGTTTCTTTCTTCAGATCGATCAAAAAAGGAAAGTTGTTTTAATTTGTAAGAGTATATTGCACCTGCATCAAAACAAATCTTGTGAAACACGTTTATGACAAATGGATGGCGCTGTGCACAGGAAAACACACGATAGATGCTACATGCATGCATGGTTGTTGCTTGATGAGATATTGTTAGATGGGCTACCTAGCAATTTAATATCTGAGCTACAGCGTGTACAAAATGCGGCGGCAAGATTGCTATACCGTGTGCCTAGTATTGCCATATAACACCATTACTACAGTACGTGAATTACATTGGCTTCCAGTGAGGTCCAGAATTAACTATAAGATTTTAATGATCACTTTTAAAGCAATTTATGGGACAGCTCCTAAGTATATATCGGATTTAGTAACTTTAAGACCCAATTTTAAATATAGTCTTAGATCTAATGACAAGTTTCTTCTATCGCCACCCATGATTAAGACCTCACCTACACTTGGCGAGGCAGTGGCACCGAAATTGTGGAATGCTCTTCCTTATGACGTCAGGAGTACGTCGAACTTTAGTCCTTCTTAACAGAAACTCAAAACTGCACTTTTTATTCAAGAGTACAAATAAAAGTTTGATATATTTTAAACACATACGTTAAGTTAGTTAGTTTAATTTTATATGTTAACTTGGATTCGATTTTCCTTTGGTATTATTTATTAGTATTTTATACAGCTCATATATGTGAGGCGCATTTGAAAATTGCCATATAAATAAATATTATTATTATTATGTGTCAGGCTGATGTGTGATGTACGCATGTAACGAATAAAGAAAATGTTACTACCTGCTAGTAAAGTAGCAAATAAGTGTTAAATTATTTCCTAAGGTAACTACAGTATCCGGTACTTAGCCTGCCCCTCTGAATCAGCCAATAACTCTATTTGTCAGACAAAATAATTTCCTCCAACATCATGGACTATCCAACAACAAACTCTTGGATAATCTGTCACATTTTTTTTTTTGCAGATTCTCGGGGGATGTCCAGCCTGTTTTCCACTCTGCACAGCTTCATATCAAATCAAAAAAATCTTACTCACAAAGGTACCAAGCTGTCAGTCACCTTGAGCAGAGCGGGGGTAGTACTGGCTGTCTCCGTTGGGTGATGACACATTCACGCCAGGCTGTGGGGGGAGACGGTAAGGTGGAGGTGCTCCCATGGGGGATTCGGGCTCCTCTTCTTTTCGGCTTGGGGGTGGGTATCTGAGGAAAAACAAAATGTAGTTTTAAAAGTAATCCTCTACCAATCTGTGGAATTGAAAAGTCATAAAGACTCATTCAAGTAGACTGCGAGTAGTCTCTAATTTCGGCGATGGATTGTAGGGTGGGAGAAATACACGCGCGGGAAAATGCGTCTCCTCGCAATTTCACACACATGTCTTTATTTTTCCCACCCCACAATCCATCACCACAATTAGAGACTACTCGCAGTCTACATTTAAGCTAATTGAACATTACATAATGTGTTTTTAATTATTTCCTGTTGGGGGGCATTAAACTAAATTTTCAACTACAACTGTTAAAGAGCTCCAAAAGTAACATAGTCTAAACTGAATGCTCTACTGTCCCCAAAACAGCTTAACAAATACTAACTTTCTCAACGTTCGTAACTCTCCCCGGTTAGTCACTTACTGTTTATATGGGGTTGAAGTTTGTTTTGGTTCCCCCAGTCCTTGGCGTGGGCCATCGTGTGTGGTATCTCCATTCTGATGAGACAGCTGGCGTAGACGGAAAGTGGCTCGTAATATGTTGTCATGGTGAGACAGCTGAGACCTAATAAGACACGGTTTTATTCCAAATCCCAGTCACACTTGAAATGATTATCATTACAATCAGGCCTACATCTCATGCATTTCATAAAGCTTGGACTGTAGAAGAAATTACGTGTTAACAGGGAGATTAATTAACAGCTGGATGTTTTTATGTGCAAATAAAATTGTTATAAAAAATAAAAGTATAAATAAAATTTCAAGTGTCTTGCAGACTACATGCAATGCTTCATTCGTGAGAAAGATTGTTTCCCGATTAAGGTGGCTCAAAATGGTTTGAATTCGTTATTTTTTAAACACTAACTCTTTGATGGATCGATACTCCCACAATTTTTCGTTTGTTTCCTTGAACATGGTATCAACAAATATTTCCCAATTATTTCTCAACAAGTTGTGATCACTGTAGTTTTGCCATATAAGGCTACCATATCAACAGTGCAGCCTCTTAAAAACACCCTTAATTTTGGCTTTACGTACCTGTAACTCAAAAACGAGTCAAATGACCCCCGTTTTTTATTATTGAATTGCAATCAGCATATAAAGATTCATCTCTCTGCAAAGTTTCAAAAAAGTCTGTACATGGGGTTCAGAGCCACCTTAATTTTTTGATAATTTAAAGTGGCTCTGAACCCCATGCACAGATCTTTTTAAACAACACAATTTTTATACAACACAATTTAACAGTTGTTATTGACTTGAGCCCTTAATAAATTCTTTCATTAACAAACCTCGCCGTCTCTCCATCCCTCTTTGGCCTGACAAAAACAAGAAAATGACAGGAATTTTCTGGTGAAAATCACACTTTCCAATCGTACATTGTGCATAAATTGTTTAGAAATACTTGTGAAACACTGACCCAACTAGTTTGCAGTTGCATCATCTGTATTATTTGAACAATGGCTTTTATTAAAGTCTAAATGACAAAAGAAAATGTTTTTGGTGCACATCACCACTCAGTGGTAACCTTCCCTAAATAACAAGGCAGTTAATCATACAGTAACTCAGGGCAGACTGTCGACTTGCTAAAATTCATACAATGCACTTTAAGAGAAATAAATCTTGCTAATGTCAAAGCAATATTGAAGAATCTCACCTTCCTTCGCGGAAACAAAACATGACAATAGCCAGGATGATTGCAACGATAAGGACAACAACGAGAGGAACAATCAATATCAAGAAGAAGTCATTTCCGAAGTCTCTGGCAGAGGAATCGTACACAGGTGCAACATATGTGGACTCATCAAATCCCTCACCACTGAGAACTGGTTTGGTAGCATTACTGGCCACGGCAGCTGTTTTACTCTTATCCATCTGCAAACCAGAGGAAAGGGTTTGAAAAAAAAACCTTGTGAAATCATTAGTTCAACAAATATACCAAGTGTTTCTGATATTTTCCACTTTTAAGTATTGACAGGGCCCGTGCAGTAAGTTTGCAACTGGACTAGGAGGGTCAGGGGGCATACTCCCCCAGAAAATTTTTAAATTAAAGTCCTCTGATATGGCTGGAAATGCATTGTTTTAAAAATAACATGGTGTGGTGAAACTTATATACTTTCAGCAACAAAATAGCAGTGTTTTAAAAGTTAATTAACAACCTTTGTCCACTGTGAATAATGAGTTTTTGGTAAAACGTTAAATAGAAAAGTAACTTCGATCTTTCTTAGCATTACTTGATTTGTTTACTGTTGAAAAGTGGGGGGGGGGGGGGGGGGGGGGCTAAGTCCCCCAGCCCCTCCCACTGCGCAGTCCCTGAATGACTGTGATAAAAAAATCCCTTTAATCTGCTACACATGCTAGAAATTTCTCTCAAAGCCCCTGTAAACCAAAACAAATCCATTACTTTCTAAATTTCAAAGTAAGGATCCCAAACAAGGATTGCATCATAGGTGCGAGTCTTATAAAGAATGGCTTTTGAAATATACAATATGTTAAGCTGGGAAAACTGTGCCTGTATTTTAAACACTTATTGTATTTGATAAAATTGGTTAAGACTAATAGCTAATGGTACTGCAGCACCGGTATTGCAGAGGTCATGGGTTGAAATCCCACGTGTACAAGACTGAATTTTTATCAGTGAGGCTTCTTTTTGCTACTGCTTTAGTAGCATTCATAACTGCGTCAACCGTTCACATCTCCATTTGTCTAATCTGCAGTTCAATATACACTTAGTATTATACATATGATCTTCATATATTCATATCCATGTACTAATAACCCTCTTTGGACTAGCTTAGATTACACTTACCAAGGAGAACTTGCACCAGTCAATGTCGTACATTGAGAAATGCTTGTTTGCCAGTGTACCTAATCCAGCACACCCTTTATAATCTTTTTTGAGAACTTCATAGGTTGTCTCTCCACCAACTGTAATGTAGACACTGTCAACAGAGCAGATCACCAGTCACACTATATTTCTCTTTCACAAAATGCAGACAAAAGTTGATACTTAACCATAATTTATATAATTTCTGTGGGTACAATAAGGAAAGTCAATGAAGAGTGCTACAAACATGCAACTGATTTCCCTGGATGGGATGTTTGCACTGACAACCCAAACTGATGCTGAAGTTGCAGCATCCAACAACAGTACTAAATCCATGGAAATATTTTCAAGATGTGCATCCATGGGATTTTTTGACATATAAGTAAATGTTTAATATAAACTGCCTTGTCTGAAGTACTTTGCCTGTGGTTTTCGACTTGTTGTCTGTCTTCTTATATCAGATTTTTAGTAATTGGGAATTGGCAAAGTAAATTAATGTTAAATAAATACTGAGCACTGTCAGAACTTAATTTATTAGTTTTTGTGTGAATCAGCCTACATTAACCCTTTCACCACCAAGAGGCCTCCCTTTGACGAGTAAAATCATCTGGTGTTAGCCAGAGTAAAATCTATAATGCCCCCTTGATCATGAAAGAGTTAAGGAGAGAGTTTTTAAAGTGCACCTAACACCAAAAAATTTTTTTCGCTAAAATAAATATTTGCACCTGTTTGAAACGCGGTGGTGCAGCTTATCTGTGAGTGCGTCTTATCTGAATATGTCACATTCATTGCTTAAAGTGCACCTAACCCCCAAAATTTTTTTCGCTAAAATAAATCTTTGCACCTGTTTGAAACGCATTGCGCCTTTTAAAGCAAATCTTGAGTAGTTATTTTGACTTTTCTAGGGTGTTAAAGTTGCAAAATCTGGCCCCACGACTGAGTCAGAAGGGGCTTGGGTCTATTCTTGATTTGACATCACAAACTGCTTTGCATGCATATTTACAAAGACTTAATGCGATGTAAATCAGTTTGTGATGTCAAATCGAGAATAGACCCAAGCCCCTTCTGACTCGGTCGTGGGGCAGACGATTTTTGCAACTTTAACACCCTAGAAAAGTCAAAATAACTAGTGAGATTTGCTAAAAAAAAAGGCGCAATGCGTTTCAAACAGGTGCAAAGATTTATTTTAGCGAAAAAAATTTTGGGGGGTTAGGTGCACTTTAAGCAATGAATGTGACATATTCAGATAAGACGCACTCACAGATAAGCTGCACCACGACTTAAGCAACTCTAATTTTAGGAAAAAAAAGATTTTCTAATAAAAGTCAAAAAGTCTTGAGAAGTCTTCTGTCTTCTTCCAGCGTAAACTCACCAACATTGAAATGGAAAATACTGCAAAGTTGTAACCACAATTTTAGCTCTATAGTAGAATAAACATCACTTTCACAACTATGATGTACGATGGATGTTATTTTTTTACTTGTTGACAGGTATTTCTTTGTTGAATAAACAGTTTTTCATAGAATTTTGCGGGTTCATCATTCTGAATGTTCGTAGCTTAGTAGCCATGCAATACTTTGGACGATGGAAGACTGGACACCGGCGAAGAAACAGTGGGCCATTTGCCACTCGAATACTCATTCGACAGTGAAATAGTGTTATTTTCTCGCTCGTGGAGGATCGACTGCCGTTGAAGTTACAAACCACCGTCGATGCTGTAAACAATTTTGTGGGGGAATGGAAATTCCATGCTGCGTCACATTCTTCTGTTTGAGAAAAGTGACCATAAAGCATTTAATCTGTTAACGAAGGTTTAGCACTGTTTAACAGCGACAGAAATGTGAGCTTGAAATAAGCTAATACTTGCACTACCAACGGCTCTTTTAGGAGCCAACAAACTTGCAAAGCAATGACCAATACTCTGTTTTGGTTTTATGTTGTATATATTTATGTACTTTCCATAAATGTCAATTCAGGGAAATTTACGGCACCTTTTCCAAATGGTTTCGCAGATAAGCCACACCCCCGATTTTGAATGACAAGTTTTGGGAAAAAGGTGCGGCTTATCTGCGAGTCTTTACGGTATCTACATTCAAATGTTCAATGAAGTGGTCAAAGACACAACAGACTTACCCCTCCTTCTGTGGGGGATTGGCACCCTCCCACCCCTGTTCAGTTTTGACTCCACTGATGTGACCTTCACTCCTCCCCTGGGCTGCCAAACTTTCTTCACTTTTTCAACAAAACCTAAGCTTTCTGCCCCCTCCAGAAACTCATCAATGCTGCTGTTCTTTACAAGAAATTCAGCTTGGTATCTTGGAACTTCTACAGAGTTAAATACAAGAAAGTATAAAGAGAGTGTGCCTCTGTCACTTATGATACAGTTATTACTTGGGATACTGCAAGTATTCCAAGTTATAAATCATGTCAGTTTTCAGTCATTTTTTTTTCCTGTGCAGCAAAGGGCACAATACAATTACGTGGCAGTGTTTTGATTGGCCAATGAGGAAATCGCAAAGTCCAAACTAAGGTCAAAAGGATAACATCAAGCAACAGTTGTTTTGAAGTTATCAATGTAAATTTATCATGTAAGCCAAATACACAACTTTTGGATTTATCTTCTCATTTTGTTTTCACGAGGACTGCACCACTTTCGATAGGCATACCAAAAGAGGAAAATGGTATATACCCATCCGAAATTTATGCCAAAAATTTTCTCTTCAGAGACTCTCACACAACGCGAATTGCAAAGGGAGTGACGTGATTCACATCATGCAGAAAACGTGATGTGACGTGCAACTTACTTTTGAGCAGTACTGGTCTGTAAGAGGTAAACAATATTACCACATATATATAGTAGTTTGTGTTTCGAAATCACTCTGGATGGCAACTCTCAGTTTTATGCATTTTGCTTGCATGTAAACAAATACTGTAGGCCTTGTGCGAACCCAAAAACTATTTTTCTTCAGTATCACACAGTATCCTGAGTAAACACTCATCGAGTGTCTTGTTGGAAGAAATCCCTTCCCAGGTACAATCTGGCTACTCTCTCTCTGGCTTACTCTCAAGCTTAGACAAGTCAAGCCTGTATTTCCAATTTGTAACACAGAGTGTTTTTAAAAACTCTTTAGTAGACTAATATGTATTATTTTTCCTTTGCACATTCTTTAGTAGTTTTAACCCAACAGAAAGACTTGTGCAGGTATGAGAGATTGGAGTCTCCCACCATAAATTCTGGATTCATTAAGTCAAAACAAATTCTTACTTTGATTCACAAAGTCTGTCTCCAAATTTAAGTCAACTGTATACAATCATTTAATTAATCAGAAAAAAAGAACAAACCTTTGGATGTATTAACATTGATGACCACATCTCTCCTTTCTGTCTTGTAGTCCTTTTTGTTCCAAGCTGTGATCTAGAATAAAAATTGGGCTAGATTTATAACTAAAGGAAGTTATGATTCTAAGAAAATACATGTCAATGTTTTTGATGTTGAAAAACATGTTTAGACAGACTTTCTTCTGTCATCTTCAGTTTTTGAACTGAAGATTACAGACTGAAGAAGTGTCAAAACATGTTTTTCAAAATCAAAAACATTGACATGTATTTAATTCTTAAAATCATAACAGGCATGCAACTATCCAGAGCTGTTGGTAAAGGAAATTATCAAATTAAATATTGATTTAGTAAATCTTTTTCAGTCTCTTTCAGTTCAATCAGTATGATAGGAGTAAATTCTGTATATTGCAGTGATTACTGATAGCAATATTCTCATACAGAACTTTACAGAAAACAAAGAGAAGTTTGTTCTAAGTCACTTAATATAAAACTTCCACCTGAAATATTCATGGCATTATAGCATGACTGATAATGTAATAGTTTAACTGGTTTTACATGGACAGTACATGCATGTAAGCGACACCATCTTCATGTTGGTGTACAGTCGAGAAATGTTTTCTCATTAGCTTCCTTTGTTATTATTCACCAACATGATATGGCTGCCATGCCGCTGTCATTTGAATCTCTTGGGATTGGCTGTGCAGTCACTTCATTAGTACATGAACACACTAACCTCCAAAATAACCTGACTTGAGACCTCTGCTCCTGGAGTGCCATAAATGAAGGCTCTATCAGTTGGCTCACGCTGCTCAAGGCGCAACCATGGAGGCAAATCTGGTGAACCTAACTCAGAAGCTATAAATTTAACCTCTGGCTGGCCAGCTAAAGAAATAAACATGGATACAAGTTACAACAATTAACCAGTTAACGTTGAGTACCAGACAAATGAAAATGCAATGAGAATTGGGAGAATGAGACTGAGAAGTGTAGTATTCACTTTGTGATGTCTTTTCCAAAAAGTGCCACTTTGTGTTAATGGCTTACAAAAAGAGTTCACATGTTTGGCCTTATTATCCACTTAACTGGCTCAGTTAAATTTCCTGTGATAAAAACCTTCTATAGGTACACGCCTTACTTGTGATCACTAATGTACATAATTATGTGCTTGTGCTGTACACTTTTGTCAACGTTTCTGACTAGAAACCTAACTGTGCCACCAAAACGTTCATTTATAGGACATGTTTCAATCTGTTTGGTCAACTTTAGAGCATTTTTTTTTAAAAAGTGGAATCTGTGAAGTGCAAGTACTGTAAAAGAATAAATAGGGTATATATTAAGTGTATCATGTTAAGTATAGTGTAGATAAATAATTAGGGTGGCCACTACAAAATTGCCTGGAAAACCTTAAAAAAAAAAAGGGATTTTGTTGAACTTAACTTTTTAAAATGCATTTACATGATTTTTCTGCAGGGTACAAAAAAAAAAACATAAGGCTAACTCACTCTAGGTAGATGGCCTGAGCAGACTAAACACAAAACCCTGTGACTAAATTTTATTCTCTGAGGATACTTGCCAGTTTTAAGTGTTTTAAGGGTTGTTACAGCACTTAAGTTTTTTTAAGAAAACATAACTTACAAGCACTTGGTATAAATTCAGGAACAGAGAGTTCTTTCTGAAGGAATATTCCCACTGTAGCTTCTGTTGTGATATTAGCTGCCCTGCTAAACTGTATACATACAAAAAAGAAGCCTGCAAAGAAGCCATTAACTGTTAATACTGTTGTACAGTATTGTTCAATACCTACACACTATTAATGAAGGATTTTGTATAAACTTATATTGGCTTAATGGTGCATTAAGTTTTCTTGCTTTCTTTTTAATTTTCTTGCCATTTTGATAAAGTAAGGTACCGTTAATGTAGTACAAAAGGTATTCTTCTTCTTTTTCTTTTCTGCCAGCTTCAATATTTCCCTTAACAATCCAGTATGTAAATTGTAATGTGTATTATTGAATTGTGAAGGTTTCAAGGCAGAAAGGAATTAGTAGAAATACAGATGAATTCAGATGAGGGAAACGTGTAAATTAAACAAGTGCTGCTGAATTTCCACTCTTCGAGGTAGCAATATACCAGTAATCAATTTACAGCCAAGTAAAACAATGTCATATGGCCATCAAAGACAATTGACAGAATCACATATAATTTATAGTATCTGATGGGACCCCAAAAATCGCTGTATATTAAACTAAAATGGATGTTATTGTAAGCGATCAGTAAACCAGATGAAGAGAAAATAGAGACAGGCTGTGGTCAGAGATACCAAAATGAACAGAATTCGAAGTTCGGGGATTAATCTTGAGTTAATCTGGCTCAGATTTGATTAATTAACAAAAAGGCTTCAAAATTAGCTAACAAAGAAGTACACTTACCAAACCAGCTGATACGATTCGTAGTCATCGTGTTTTGATCACTACAGTGTCTTCAGAAATCTAGAAAATACCAACAATCGCCCTTCATGGAACTGTTATTCAACAGACCATAAAATTTAAGTTCTGCATGATACTCAGTTAAATGCTAGCGAACCTTGAAATTGAAACTTACCTTCACTAGTTTTAAAGACTTTTAAAGCCAATACCCGTTCCAGAACGATTCGATGACCGCAAGTACCACCTAAAGTGGCAAATATGAACAAAAGCCTCGATGTTTTTAAGTTTTTACGGGTGGAAAATATCACACAGAATGAAGGTATGCATATCTCAAACTTGTTTTGGAATTTTCAACATGACGCCCAAAGAGAAATAGCCGCTGACCACCACAACAAATTCCCAGACCTCCCTGCACGCGTTGTCACGATATCCCGGATGTTTGCTCTTTCTCTTTCCTCTTTCTAGGTGGCTGTGCAACATTCTATCGCGAAGAGAATTTGGTCGGGTCGAAAAGGGCTCATCCACACAGCCATCAGACGTTAATCATATTTTAATCCATTGAAAAAATGCCTCCTAAGTTCGATCCTAATGAGATCAAAATCGGTGCGTTGAGTTGTTGGGAGCTTTAGATAACAATTTTGGACGTGGGTCTCTCGTGTTGAGAATATTCACTTTATTTTTCTCGTGTCTCTGTTAGTTTACCTGAGAGCCACTGGTGGTGAAGTTGGTGCAACATCAGCCCTTGCCCCCAAGATCGGTCCTCTTGGTTTGGTGAGAAATAAAGTTATTTTTTTGTTCATAAAAAATAGTTAACAAGAGTGTTAACTATTTTTCACCACTGAAATGAAACGTTTATACACAGTACACGGGCAGGATCTATCACTGGTGTGGCCGATGATAAACCTAACCCAATTTTTTGATACAAAAGCATTTCACTGTACGGTACTTAGTTAAATCTTTAAAAGTCAGTTTCTCATTTTGCGTTCACAGCTTCAAGCCATCAATGTTCATGAATGTTTGCATGTATATAACCTGTAGATCACTGTTGAAAAAGTTATGCTGTGTCAGCAGTGTCACGTGAAATTAAAACTGCATACGTAGCCACTTCGATAAGGGCAGTCTAGTATCGGGGATTTGTAGACTTATGGGATTAAATGTTCTTGTTAACTTTTTCTGGGTTATAAAGGAAGGCAGATAAAAACTGTTATAAAGTCCCTTTTGTTGGTCTTTTTGGGGGTGTATTCTGGGCACTTGTCTTTTTGGGGGTCCATTTTTAGCCTAAATGGGCTTTTCAGTGTGCATGATAAATCAGCCTTATTTGCTCCTCCACATCAGATTTTGTGGTTATCTCGTCTAACCTTGCCATTTCTTCAAGTGATGGCAGTCTTTATGCACATGTCATCGGCTTCCCGTGGGGTTGACCCCCGGGCCAACCAGGGAGATGTGTGGCGGAATACAAGGAGATGGATGGGATTCTTTGCCCGAGGGTAGGGAAAAATCTTGACATTGTTTTACATTCAAAGATTAGGGGTTGGGGGAATTCACAAGTTTAAAAAGGATGTAATGGGGATTTTCAGCTGAGAGACACCTCACCCAGGGGACTTTGTCTTGAGAGATTCCCGACCCCGGGAAATTCCTCAAGTTTGCTTGACTGATTTTACAATTCCCCTGGTTAGCCCGGGGGTGGACCCCACAGGGAAGCCAATGACATGTGCATTAGAGCAATCATTTAACAAGGGCAGTCACTAAAAATAGAACATTTTGACCTATAGTCTGTTCCACTTTAAGCTCTTGTTTATTGACAAATTTTTAAATCCTTAACAGTCTCCTAAAAAAGTTGGAGATGACATTGCCAAGGCAACACAGGACTGGAAGGGGCTTCGCATCACTGTTCAGCTGACAATCCAGAACAGACAAGCTAAAGTGTCAGTTGTACCCAGTGCATCATCACTGATCATCAAGGCACTGAAGGAACCCCCAAGAGATCGCAAGAAAGTAAAGAACAGTGAGTAAATACATCATGTTTGTTTGTTCACATGTTAAAACTAGTTTCCATGTGCATATATACCTCTTACTAACCAAGTTCGAGGTCCGTACTGTAAATTACGGACCGAGGTTTTTCCTTTTGATTTATAGCCCAAGCGCAAAGCGCGCGGGCCATGAATCAATGGGAAAAAACGAGGATCCGTAACTTACAGTACGGACCGATAAAACGAGGCTAGTAAGATATGTATTATATCTCTGAGGTTAATCCGGCACGCAGGAAAGAAACCTTGTTGAAGTTCAAGCGGGCCGTACTGTAGAATACGGCCCGCAAAATTGACCAATCACAGCGCGTGTACTAAGTGAGAGATATAATAAAACATTATTGCAAACCATTTGTAGTAGCTTGATCACAAATTGAAGCACCTTTTGGGTTCATTTCCTGATGAGTCATCGCTGATCCCAAACAGGATGTATTAGTTAGGTAGAAAATGACTGTCTTTCTTTCTTCTTTGCATGCTGTCAATGATGCCATTGTTAGATGGGAACATGGAGCAAATGCAGTCACCCTGTTGTCATTATGGCTTATTATTGATTCATCAAATATGCACCTGGTTTCATCGCAAATTGTCTTGTGATACATACTACATATGTCAGCTATTAGTTAATTGAAGTACTTGTAGGGCATGCTGCTAATATAAGCAGGTTTTTTGCAAAGTAGCAAACATGGTGTGAGAACACCAATAGTACATTGTGTGCAATACTTCCTTCTTGGATTTTAAGTTACAATGTTTATTATTAATTTTATCAACAGTCAAACATAATGGCAACCTTACCATGGATCAGATCATTGAGATCGCAAAAACCATGCGGCCGAGGTCCATGGCCCGTAAGCTGGAGGGAACTGTGAAGGAGATTCTTGGAACGGCACAGTCAGTGGGTTGTTCAGTAGAGGGACAACCACCTCACGATATCATTGACAAGATCAATGACAATGAAATTGAAATTCCTGATGTAAGTGGCAGAGCTTAGTTAATTATTCCCTCTAAGATACAGTCAGACCTCTGCTTGCAGACACTTCCTATAAGTGACACCAACAAACTATGGTCCCAGCAATTTCTCAGCAACTTTTAACCAGGCATCTCTCATAAGCAGACACCCACGCCTGTCCCAGGTGTGTTCGCTTATGGGAGGTTTGAGTGTATAGGAATAGCATTTGAAGATGTTCATAGAAAAACATTTTCTGTTCATTATTCCATTGGCAATATTACATGGTAGTTTCAGGAAAACGGTATCCACCCTAGAAATGCTATACATGTTTGTCCAATTTACAAGGCTCAAAGGAGAAGCTACATGCAAAAATGTTGGCTCACTGAAGCAAGTTTTTTTTTATTTTCATTGAAGTGGTTATGTTCTAGGTGAATAAACTTACCATTACCAGTCAATTTACAAAAAAGTGATGGTCAAATTGGCGATACATTACATTTAAAATCCACAATTGTCGTACTGGAGTGTACACCAAGCATTTCTTTTTTATCAGGTTTCTCCTGTTAGTCCAGTCTGACATTTTAACAAGAGGTCCTGTGTTAAATTATGTGCTGTTGAAAAGCTTTAACTGCGTCTCTTGTGGAGGGAAAGGTTTAACCTCACTCGACAATTTGCTATTTTCAGTTTTTGTGGTCCTACAAAGTGCTGTACTGATTGGTTTTTCTTTTCTTTTCAGGATGAATAAGTCTTGTTCCTCAAGAGGAGAAAAAATAAACTGTTGAAAGTTCACCTGTCTATGTGTGTTGTTTCCATTTTCTCTGTCCATTTGTCAGGGGGTACATAAATTATCATATCAAAAAACCCTGTCTAAATCTGATGACACAGGACATTATCTTCCAAACACCTAGATAGAATTTCTCTAGCCTGCATACAGGCTCTTCATTTGGGCAATTCAGAGAGGTTAGCTCTCAGTCAAATGGTAAGGGATTGGGGCGAGACTGTGCACCATTAATTGAAACAAAAAACCTCTCTGTGTTGCCCAAATGAAGAGCCTGTATGCAGGCTAGCATCTCTCCTATTCTGGTGCAATGCAGCACAAACTCCAGAAACATTCAATCTCCTGCTGGTCTAGCAAGTATATTCAAGGCTCTTATACATGTAATCCACTGACTCTTTCAAAAAGGTAGTGATAGGAAATGTAAAACATTGTCACCAACCTGACATGCTCCAATCCAGTATGTCTGATCAGAACTGACAGCAGAATGTGGTCAAGACCTGACCATTAAAACTGACAATCTAACATTTTAATTGGGAAGGTTTGAGCATCAGTAGACTCTGTTTATGTTGTCATTCAAGGGCCTTAGACACTCTTGTGTGCATGTGTGGCTGTATGATTTTTGATCCGATGGACCAGATTTCAATATGGCCTTCAATGCGGAAAATCTTTGTTTAATCGACGCCATCAGACCTATCAAAGTTGTAATAACGGCTCTGAACAATGGTGTGGTAATTTAAGGATGATTGTAGCAGCGTATTGTGTACGTAGAGGTAAATATTGTCGATTAATTTGAAGTCTTCGAGAGGAGGAATACGAAGCGGGTCAGGTCGAAAGGTGCTTACGCCTCGCAACCAAAGAAAACACGAAGGATGCACATGGGAAGCTTTGTATAGCTAACTAGTGGTTCCAAATTGGAAGTGAATTGCTACACCATACAGACACCTTTGCCTATATCCAGTCAAGGCTGTGCTCTGGCGGTGCCCTGAGGCGACAAGCTGCGACAAGAAGCTTATGTTTGGGTGAACTCTGGCGACTGCTAAAAATTATTTGTCGCTCAGCCAGGCACTCCATGAAGTCCAGTGTGCAACAAAACAGGCCAAAAATTCTTCTAACACACTGGTGTTGGTTTATTGTGTTAGCGAGGTGTGGCAGAAAAAATCCTTTCTACAAACATTCGCATATTCGATGAGATTCATTTCTGTTCGATAAAACATGTAGCACACAAATCTGTTCCGTTTCTCAAAGCATCTCAATATTTTTGCTTCTCATTGTTTATTTTTATTTTTTAAGAGTAACTCAGAATAATAGTGTGAATAAATAAAAAACTGAATTGAATTTGGTGACATGTTGGCATCTCTTCGCACTGATCTTGCCATAACCTTTGTTGTGCAAATTCTTTACAATTTGAATTATTTCACGTTTCCTTCGCTAAAACAAGGCCATAATATAACCATCCAATATAATAGCTTGATCAGAATCATTGAAAGTATAAAATAGCGCAGAACCTCTGTGACAGTACGTAATTTTCTTGTTTTATTCGCCGCCTTGCTGGGCAAGTTATAATTTCTTTTGGTCGCCCTCACTCAAGTATTTACTTGCATTCAGTTCATTTGCCTTGGTGGGCAATTTACTCGTTTTCATGGAGCTGTCTCTGTGCAGCATTGGTAAAATGGTTGACAGTTACGGTTGGTAGATTTTTTTGTCTGGTAACATGCAGAGTGAGGATGCGTTGGGTAAACTGTGAACAATGGTGAAATAAATTTTGATCTCTTTTATTGCAGAACGTTCCAACAATATATCACTTCTACAAGGCCAAATAATAACTACTGGGATTGGTGTAGTATCATTGATCGGGTCCAGCTACGTGCAATGCTGGTACAAACAATCGTGTTCTGTCACTTCAGCTCAAGTGCAATGCTAACAGTGTATCAGCTCAATAAAAAATTACATTTTTACATTTATTCCAAATTACACTGCAGCGCTGTGCAATGCTGCATTGTTATTTTAAAATCACGGAAAGCCAGGTGCAATGCTTCAGTGAAGAATCAGTGGAAACCATGTAAACCTCGGTACCACTTGATCATCAATCATGCTTATTAGTTTTGAAGTGAAAGCCAATTGGAATATACTCCTGGTAAACGAAGCACTGGATTGGTTGTAATCTAGAAAAAATGTCTCCGAAATGCCATAAAATTGCTTGTAGTGAGATGGTTTACAAGTTTCCACTGTTGGTAACAAACTATGTTACTGCATCTTACGTTTTATCACAAATAAATACAACAGCGCCCAGTGCAATGCCACTGATAACAATGAAACTATCAGCTCTGCCTTCCTCAATAACGTAAAGTCAAGGCTGTCTTCTTCCTTGTACAGTCATGCTGTTCATGGGTTACTCCAATTCAATTTGTAAAAGCTCAACTTTGAAAAATGGGAGGTTCTCCGGATTTCTGCACCTTCAAGTAAAACAAGCTATACTAGTGAAATTAAATATATAAAAAAAGAGTATAACAACGATAGCTACCAGACGACATAAGACACACTGTTAGATTCACAACAAGTTGCAAAACAAGGAGGTTTAAGCTAAGATGACCAATGGATGGCAAAACACTAAAACATACTAAACCGTCCAGGATCAATCTAAAAGATGTCACTGCCATGAAGTGAATTTAAAATGGGGATATATGAGAAAGCCTTGATTCCTATTTTGAAAAGGATTTAAAACATGATATCAATGCCCTTCGTAGATCATTTCTTAGCATAAGAGATTTTCATAGCATGTGATGGTGTTATTCGGAAGCCTTGCAAAGCTTCCTTTGCTGTTCCAGACTGCACTTCATTCTCAAACTCCACAAAGGCGATGTCTGATCGGCCAGGTACCAAACGAACCTCTTTGAATCCAGGAAATCTGTAATAAGAAAGTGCAAAATACAAAGACAAACACAAGCAAAATAATGTCATTTAAACTATCCTTCAAGAATATGTCCTGGATGCTATTTTAGCCATGAATATCTTGTGTTTGTTGGCTTGAAATGGTTTTCAATCAGAAAACCACACTACAAAACAATTTAATGCACTAACTTCAACAGACCAAAATGCTTTGAATTATTATGCAAGGATTATACTCCAGAAATTATGAAACAGTTCAATGTTTTGGTCCAATTTTCATAACTGTTGCAGTTGACATGTATTGCCATGTTTCCCGGTAATTTTGTGCCTGTGGGTAAACATTAAAGCATTCTAACTTAGACTGGATCAAGAATTTGCATTTTCTTTTCACTACGAAGTAGCTCTAAAACACAACAATTTCAATGAAAAACAGATGGCAGGAAATATTTGAAGGATTGAGAAAGTAAACGTGACAAGATGAGTTAAAACAAGGTTTGTATATAGCACTACAATCAGCAAATGGTACTGGTTGAATAACATGGAAAGCATGAGCTCTGTGGTCTCATTAGGAAGGTTTGTAAGGAACAGAATACTGTTCGGCATCTCTGGCACAACCACAGCAGGCTGAACAGGAGCTGGGATGACTGTGGAAAAAACATTCCAACAGAATTATTATCTTAATTTCTTAATAATTACAGTGTACAGACTTAAACAATCTTTCACATGGAAAACAACTTCAATTTAGAAGACCAAAATTTGCAGGTACATGTACAACTGTACATGTTAAGTAAAAAAGGGCAATGTTCTTGAAGATAAAGAAAAATGAGGGGAACAAAACACTGATTTGACACAGAGGTCATGGCTAGCATGCTGTTTCACCTGTAGAACATTCTACATGTATTTCCAACTGTCTAACACAACAGTTTCCCTACCACTTCCCATTTGAGCCAACATTTCTACAAATCAAAATTGACATAAAATTGAATCTGAACATACACTTGAAATGTTATTTGCAAAGGAAAAGAGGATATAATACTAGCCATTGTAAATTAATTTTGCTACTTTACCATTTTGTGCAACTGGTGCCACCACAGGCTGGGCTATAGCCATTGGCACAGGTTGGGCAGTCTGCTGACGCTTAGCTGGTTTAGCTGTAGTGAAAAAGAAATGTCAACAATTCTTACAAAACATGGTGTCATGTAAAACGCACCAAACTCTGAAGTTGCTCCCTTTCTTCCTGTATCTTGGAATTGCCATTATTAAATCAACCCATAATTATCTGCTGAGCAATCCTGATTAAAAACCAGCACAGCATGCTAATGTATTGTTAACGTGTGGTTTACAAGCCATGAACAAAAATATTCCAAAGCATGTGGAGTTTTCTACTCTATTTTTTTTCCAAGAGTCATTCACATATGGAATCTGCTCCCTTATCGAGTTGTGTCAAGCGACACACTAAGTTGTTTTAAGCAGCCAGTCCTGCCTGTCATTGGCTCACTAAAGGTACACTATCACTTCCACAGGCTCTACACATAATTATAAACCACTGACCAGTCCATCCCAGTATTAGGGGAACCTCTAGTTTATAGGAGGCTTTGTTCTTAGTTTCTAAACAAAATTTTAATGACTAACGTATTTATTTGACTATAAGCCCAGCGATTTTTCCATTAAATTAAACCACCGAGAGTAAATTTTCCACCAGAGAAGGGGGTTCGGCTTATAGCCGATAATTTTCGGGGGAAAAAGTTCAAAGACCCAAAGACAACAATAAAAATGAGAGCCAAAAACAAGTTTTCTGTGTTATCATTGACTTGTGGTGGCTCGTAAAGGAGCCATTTGCTAGTTTTGCTTCAAGGAAGGTTTCATCAGTCGTTGCTGACATCACACTTAACCTGTTTGTTGCTTCACATACCCTACTACAAGCTTGCTATCTCCACAGAAGTCGTCACATTTCCTGTGAATTAACTGGGTCTACTTTGTGATGTTATTTGTGGAAGAAATTCTTCAATAAACTTGAGCAAAACCATCCTGTTTCTGCTTTTGAGATCAAAGCACATCCGAGCGTGACTCAAAGCACGTTGCTAGCTTGGTAACCTCTCATTCACCTAGCCTGCTAGGTCATACAAGATGGCTGGTCGTTTACAACTTCGATCTTTTGTGTTTGAGTTTTTTTGGCATAAAAAGGTTCCAAACATTTTCTAAAAGTTACAAGGTTCGTTAAATTCCTTTATGGTGAAGGTATGGCATTGAATTTATTAGATTTTCAACATAATTCTTGCTGAAGTGTGGCACACAATCCATGCGTTTTTTTTCTTCACGGAACTTCGGCATTTGATTTTCAAGTCTTGGCTTATAGCCAAGAGTTTTCCGGGTTTTTTTTGGTGAACATCTGGTCACTACTCCACTTGCTAAGTTTAGGGTCTCGGCTTGTAGCCGGGATCGGCTTATAGACAAATAAATACGGTAATTTACATGTACTAACACAAAATGTTAGATGGATACAAAATAGTCTTCTTCCCATAACTACATGAGTAATATTTATACTGCTTATGTTTCAGCTTTGTGTCTGTCAATAGTTTTTTTGAGCGCATACCAATGATGCTGATTCCTGTCCTTGCTGATCAGTTGATAGATCTACAGTGTAGTTAATAGTTAAAACTTAGGCATTTCTCACTGCCTGCATGATAACTAAGAAGGTTTTCATCATTTTCAGGCCTGGTCTATTGCGTGTTTCAGAGACTAAGAATACTGAAGATTTGGTTCTTAAAGTTAATTGTGTCGTGCAATATCTAATTCTAATATTTTTAATGAAGCACATCACCAAAGAGTGCAGAAAAACGTACCTTGCTCTGGAGCTTTCCTCTTTTCCTTGGGTTTTTTCTCTCTCTGGACAAATGTTCCTTCTTGTTTGGCTACAGCATCAGACTTGCTTTTGGCATATTGTATTCTCTGGTACACATGGGACACAAAGATAAAAAATTGACATCAAATAGTAGAGTGTTATAACAATATTCAGTGTAATCATGCAAACACAGCTGGAACCTGACACAATGATGATAGAATAAAATTACTCATGATCATTTCATTCAGTCTAAAATGTCTGAGGTCCAACTACACAAGAATATTTTTTTGAGATTTAGCGTCAAATCTCTTATTACATCAACCATGGTTGAAAGCATGAATAAAAATATGACTGTAATTTAACCATGTAAAGAAAATTGTTTTTTCCTACACATCCACCGGAAATAGTTTTTGAGAGTATTATTTTATTACAAACTGTTTGGTAAAGTAAAAGAGTAGATGTATAATATCATTAGAATTTAGTTTTGGAATATTCACAACAGAGCAGGCCTATGAGCCTTTTTTTTTTCATGTGAGACAAAACTTGAAGCTACAAAGTCACAAAGTCACATAAGAATACAACTTCCCAAATTCCAAACTGGCAGCCAATTTATTATTGTTTTGTTTGCATGTTTGGATGTTAATTGGCCCTCTTTGCCTCGTCAACATGTACAAAATACAAAAGAATTTCGAAGTGAGAATGAGGCAAATGGGGCTAATTAACATGCAAACAAAAGAATAATAAATTGGCGGCCATTTCTGGCCTTGAAATGAGGAACTGGTACAGCTGTATCCGCATACTAACAAAAACGTCTCATACACGCAGTTACTGACTTCTCCTAACATATGGATATAACAGATAGTAGCATTACATGAAAAATATAAAGTGGACAACTATAGATTAAAAGAGCTCATTGTTATTGTGTCGGAGACCTGTGGTATCCCACACTTAAGTCATCGGGTTGCAAGTCCGTTAATGCAAATGAGTCGTAAAGTTTGCAATGCATTGTGGACAGTATATCCCACACATGTACCCTTTCAGTTCTACCTGTTTCTAAAGATGCCTTAATAACCGGTGGCATATATATAAAATAAAGAACCCAAAAGATATGAATAAAACTTTACTTGAAGTCAGACTGGCAGTTTGGCTTCTCTGCAAAAATGAAGGCAACCTAACAATTAACTTGCCAAAATGTCCAGTATCCAGAGATGTAGCTAAGGCTCATTAACAAACCTAATCAGAAATTAAACTAGATCTTTCTGTTCTGTTGAAATTTCAGCTGGTGATAAGCTCTTTCATCCTGTGAAATTCGCTAGCATCCGGCTCTTAGTGATAACCCTGGTATCACCAATAATTCACCACGATACATACTGACACAGCTCTAGATGTTGTTTGTATATCTTAAGTTTTCACTTACCATAGGCTTGTCATAAAATGGGAAGCCTTGCATAGAACGCAGTGCATTTGTGGCACTTGTTAAGTCTCTAAACACTACAAAGGCCTGACCTCTCATTTTGAGGGTCTTAAGGGCTACAATGTCTAAAATAGGACCAAACTGTGAAAAAATGGCATACAGTGACTTCTTCAGTTCTAAAAACAAAGGGAAAAAGACGAATATATAAGCAACACAAAGTGAAAACCAGAAGAATTATTTTCAACTGCTAGATCAGTAAGGTGAACTATCACAGAAAAAAAAAAACAAACAAACAATAATGCACAACACGACAATACCCAAATTTTCTAGCGATGCTTAGCTGGGTTTTGCCTTGTTTGGTTTCACTTTACATTGCTCTTTGACTAGTTTGCAAACCTTGCAGTACTTTTTCAACCAATGCAAAGCCAAATCAAAGCAAAATTATTTGCTTGCACTCATTACTCCATGCTCATCACTGGCTACATGACTTTGCTTCAAATTCTGACTGGTTCATCACACCATTTGTATCAGTTGAGATTTCTTGGATCAAACTGCTCTATTTGCCAGTTTTGTTCCTTCATGTGAACACTAAATGTGATTTAGATATACAGTGAACTCACTCCATGCAGACACCCCCTTTAAGGTGGACACCTCTCTTAGGCCCATTTCAAACTTTATGCTACTGCCATGCCTTAATAGGTAGTTCAACTGTCGCACGACTTGGTTCCAGACGTCAAATTTAATTCCATCAAAAAGTTGTTGCCCAATCTCATACCCAGAATTGTCGGGTGCCATGATCAAAACACTGGCTGCCCGTTGTACGAAACAAATCCAAAATGTTAATTTATGAATTGAGTTCGACACTGCAGTAGCACGATGTTTGAAACCAAGTCATGCTTAAGTCAAATTTAATTCTATTAATTGAGTTCAACACAGCAGTAGCACGATGTTTGAAATGGGCCTTAGGCAGACAATAGTGTATTCTCTGTGATGAAACTCCCTCTAATAAGGTGGACACCTCTCTAAGGCAGACACTAAGCACTGGCCCCGAAAGTGTGCCTTAGGAGGAGCTCACAGTCTAAAGATGCATTTCTGCAGACGGCCAACTTGTTGTATTTAGCTCAAAGTCATTTTACTTCTGTTTCTATTACCCAACTTAAGAAAACGGACATATCGTCTAGTAGGCACACAGAGCAACTGCGGGGGTGGGGGGGTGGGGCAACAGTCGAGGATCTGCAGTTTGTTAGGCTGAAAACGGCTGCTTTTCGTGATGAACAGTCTGAATTCGACAACATTTGAAAGGGGCACTGTCACGCTATTGTACCATCACTTTGAAAGGCTTAAATCTGCCAATGCATCAGTGGAAACCTTAAAATAATGGTCTAGTTTTGTTGCTACAGACTGTAGTACAGCATTGACACTATAAACTCCTGTATTCAATCTAAGATGACGAGGATGGAAATGGATTGAAATTTGAAAAAACTTGCCAGTTTTTTTAAAATTTCAAGCTATGCATTGAAAAATCCCCCCAAAAAATTATTATGGTTAGCTCTCCCTGCTAAAATTTCATTGGAATTCATCTTGCTGATTCTGTAGGAGCATTTTTTGCACGATAACAGGAAGGCAGTAATTTTTTGCAGAACTGAACCAAAAACAGCAAAAATACCAGTGACAGTGCTCCTTTAAACATCAAACCGTTGGAAAACGCGTCACCACCTTAAGTTATTAAAATTATGATCGAGTTCTCAATTTTTTTGCGTTTTTTACGACACCCACCTTCCTTCTTGACTTTCTCGTTAAGGTTGTTAATATAAATCGTTTGGTTCGGTGGGTTTTCCATTTTGATACCTTGTTCTGTATGCCAGCTGCGGTCTGTCAACGAAAGCTGCGCTCTTCCAGCAATCCACTGACTCAACAAAAAATCTCGCAGACCTTAACTCGCGCGGTAAAAATTAAAAACTAGCGCCTTAAAACTAAAAAGGGGAACCAACAGCGACGAACAACAGCAGCTTACGATGCAGATGGTCTAAACTGAAAAGAAATGTGTGCAGATTCCCTTGGTTCATTCAGCAAAACAGCTTTGGAAGACGCTCTGGTCACGTTTTGCCTGGGTTTTTCATGTAAGGGGCACCAGGTGTGACTTTCAATACGTTCTGCGACGTTCTGCGCAGCTTTCTGCGCATCACCATTCGCGGGCTCCAATCTCGTTCCCAGAGCCCACGTGTCTTTTGGCCAGCGCCAAGACACGGAGCTCTGGAATCAGCTCCGGTAAGTACGTAGTGTAACTATCATATAGTGGTTTACCGTGGTGACATATGGTGTGGCAAGTATTAGTGGCATACATGGACATACATGGGTATACATTACCATACACAGTCATACACGGGCATACATCGCCATACATGAGCGTACACAGGAATACACAAGTCTACATGGACATACATGGGTATACATGGCCCTACACGGGCGTACACGGCCATAAACGGGCACACATGGCCATACATAAGTATACATGGCCATAAACGGACATAAATGGGCTATACACGGGCATGCATGGGGATACACAAGTATACATGGCCATCCACAGACATACCTGGCCATACACGGGCATACATGGCCATACACGGGCGTACACGGCTATACACGGGCATACAAGGCCATACACAAGTATACATGGCCATACACGGACATACGTGGCTATACACGGGCATACATGGGGATACACAAGTATACATGGCCATAAATAGACATACCTGGCCATACACGGGCATACATTGCCATACACGGGCGTACACGGCCATACACGGGCATACATGGCCATACACAAGTATACATGGCCATACACGGACATACATGGCTATACACGGGCATACATGGGGATACACAAGTATATATGGCCATACACAGACATACCTGGCCATACACGGGCACACATGGCCATACACGGGCGTACACGGCTATACACGGGCATACATGGCCATACACAAGTATACATGGCCATACACGGACATACATGGCTATACACGGGCATAAATGGGGATACACAAGTATACATGGCCATACACAGACATACCTGGCCATACACGGGCATACATGGCCATACACGGGCGTACACGGCTATACACGGCATGTATGGCCATACACAAGTATACATGGCCATACACGGACATACATGGCTATACACGGGCATACGTTGGGATACACAAGTATACATGGCCATACACAGACATACCTGGCCATACACGGGCATACATGGCCATAAACGGGCGTACACGGCCATACACGGGCATACATGGCTATACACGGGCATACATGGCCATACACAAGTATACATGGCCATACACGGACATACATGGCTATACACGGGCATAAATGGGGATACACAAGTATACATGGCCATACACAGACATACCTGGCCATACACGGGCATACATGGCCATACACGGGCGTACACGGCTATACACGGGCATGTATGGCCATACACAAGTATACATGGCCATACACGGACATACATGGCTATACACGGGCATACATGGGGATACACAAGTATATATGGCCATACACAGACATACCTGGCAATACACGGGCATACATGGCCATACACGGGCGTACACGGCTATACACGGGCATACATGGCTATACACGGGCATACATGGCCATAGACAAGTATACATGGCCATACACGGACATACATGGCTATACACGGGCATACATGGGGATACACAAGTACACATGGCCATACACAGACATACCTGGCCATACACGGGCATCCATGGCCATACACGGGCGTACACGGCTATACACGGGCATACATGGCCATACACGGACATACATGGCTATACACGGGCATACTTTGGGATACACAAGTATACATGGCCATACACAGACATACCTGGCCATACACGGGCATACATGGCCATACACGGGCGTACACGGCTATACACGGGCATACATGGCCATAAACAAGTATACATGGCCATACACGGACATACATGGCTATACACGGGCATACATGGGGATACACAAGTATACATGGCCATACACAGACATACCTGGCCATACACGGGCATACATGGCCATAAACGGGCGTACACGGCCA
>JAEMWC010000559.1:0-50000 GCA_016490735.1 Pachyseris speciosa | reverse complement strand
TACATGGCTATACACGGGCGTACATGGCCATACACTGGCGTACATGGCATACACAGGTATACACGGGCATACACAAGTATGCACGGACATACTTGGGTATACATGGCCATACACGGGCGTACACGGCTATACACGGGCATACATGGCCATACACAAGTATACATGAACATACACGGGTATACACGGGCGTACACATGTATACACGGACATACCGGCTATACACGGGCATACATGGCTATACACGGGCATACATGGCCATACACAAGTATAAATGGCCATACACGGACATACATGGCTATACACGGGCATACATGGGGATACACAAGTATACATGGACGCACACGGGCGTACATGGGTATACACGAGCATATACGGCTGTACACGGGCATACATGGCATACATGGCCATACACGGACATACATGGCTATACACGGGCATACATGGCCATACACTGGCGTACATGGGCATACACAGGTATAGACGGGCATACACAAGTATACATGGACATACATGGGTATACATGGCCATACACGGGCATACATGGCCATACACAGTATACATGGACGTACACTGGCGTACATGGGTATACACGAGCATACACGGCTGTACACAGGCATACATGGGCATACATGGCCATACACGGACATACATGGCTATACACGGGCATACATGGCCATACACTGGCGTACATGGGCATACATTGGTATACACGGGCATACACAAGTATGCATGGACATACATGGGTATACATGGCCATACACGGGCGTACACGGCTATACACGGCATACATGGCCATGCACAAGTATACATGGCCATACACAGACATACATGGCTATACACGGGCATACATGGCCATACACTGGCGTACATGGGCATACACAGGTATTCACGGGCATACACGAGTATACATGGACATACATGGGTATAGAATATTGACAGAACAGTTAAGGGTGTTTGAAGCTTGAGTGAGTTCCAAGTCTCTTTCATTTGAAGTACACGAGTTAAAACATAACTAACTACACCAACATTTAATAATTCTTTGACTTGTGCAACTTGATGGTGTAAATGCCATGTTGAAAAATTGCTGGGGTTTTCTTCATCCTCAGTAACATTTTCTCTACCTTGCTCCTTCTCGGAGCATTTAAATGGCAAGGGGAATCCCTTACCACTGTTGTTTACATCCCTTAAATCTTCAAATTCAAATGGGATTATTGGGGTTACTCGCTTATTGCTAATATGTTTCTGCAGTCCTCTGCGTCTGCAAGTCCACACATAAAGCACTAGAGCTAGGATTGGAATAGCCAGCTCAGGGGAAATGGAGGATGCACCACACAACATAGACCGTTTAAGATGTCTATGTAGACGTTCATTTAGAGTTGTTTCTGCAGAGGGTGGTATTCCTGAAGGCAACCCTTACGCACATGAACTCTCAAATTTTCAATTGCAGTGAGAGTAGCTCCCGGAAGATTTCCTTTCCATTTGAAAAGTAGCTGTTCAAGGTTACTGTCAATGCATTCAGGATCAGGGGTGAGAAACATTCTCTCATCTCCAACGTCACCATCCTTTCGGAATACAAGTCCCACTTCTTTAGCAAATTTATGGCTTTCAACATGCCCTTTGGGGAGAGTCTTAACGATTCTCTGAACTGCATGAAAGATATCCAACTTGACTGGTACATGTGGGAAATAACGGTGATAGAAGTTCTTTACATGACAGCAGTCATCCACAAGAATCATATCTACCGCATCTCCTGAAATATCTATCCTTTCCTTTAAATCAAGAACTAAGTCATCGATTTCTTTACAATCTGTTGACCTTGTTAGACGCCACACCAAAACTTCCCCATTTTCATTTAGTCCGACGTATAGATTCTGAAACTGGTTAATAAACGCAGAATCTGAACCTCGAATAATCCCAATGTGCTTGCTTGCTTTAAAGGTGTGGTCGCAAGATAAAATGCGACAGCGGGTAGCCAAAAAGAAATTGTCAATCGATGGTTTAATCTGTTCATAATAGGGCAGAAATACCTGCATCAGTTTGTCGTTTCCTGGGCTTGAATACAAAGAGTTGTCATGAAACGAGGCCGCAGGGTCAGTTCCATGTATGCGATAAAAGGCGCGATAGTTCATAGCGAGGATCGATTCTGTAATATCGAGGAAACTGTGCCCCATGGTCAAGGACGTTATCAGGTAATCAAGCAGGCGGTTAGAGCAAGCAGATCTGTGTGACATCCTAAACGGAAAACAATCCTTTATTCGACCTGGTAATACGTCCATAACTTCCTTGGAGGCAGACAGGAATCGATCGCCATGACGGCAAACATACCAAGCTTGGATTAAGACGACGTTCCCTTCCAAATCATACACAAGACGTGGGTTGTATGAATTACTACCATTGACACATGATGTCCATCGGTCGAATGTTAATTGACAACTATGAACTGGACAGGGTACCTTAACACGGCTATGTTGTAAAGGGCACCAAATGAAGATTTTTGGCAGGCGTCGTGAATTCTCTAAGCCCGTGTTTATCACAGAATCATAACGATAATGATCCGCATGGGACGTATACTCTGCTAGTAGCCTGTCCAGTAGCTTTTGCTCTTCTTCAGATAACCAAATTCCAAGGCCAGATGAAAACAAGTGATAGAAAACTAAAAGAAGCAGACATAACTGGGCAGAGAAACACATCTCTACAATTTTGGCTAGTTGCGCGCGCGCGAGTGAAATGTGGTTATGATATCGGTGCGGTATCCAGACGGAGCCCTACCGATAATTTTGGCAATGTCCAAATATGGTCACAGCGCGTTTAAGCCGCGGCTACACGAGCGATTTTTAGCTCGCGCCGATGATGCTATTTTTGAATTTTGTCACGTCGCCAGCGCGCGATGAAAATCGCAAGTGTAGCCACCCTTGAACTGGCAACGCAACAGGTAAAAAATCGCAAGAAAAAAATCGCGAGAAATTGAATGAGTTTTAACTTTTCGCGATTCTTTTTCTGCGATTTTTGAGCTGTCGCATCACCTGTGCACGGGTGATTTTTACCGCGCGCCGGCGACGCGACAATTTTCCAAAAAAAATCGCATCACCATCTCAAGCAAAAAATCACTGGTATAGCCGCGGCTTTAAGGAAACCTCTCTAGGGACAACAGACACTAAATCTCGGCCCCAAAGAGCAAAAACTTAACCTCTTTATTTAATACGGACACTCAGGCGATCCAGTGTTAACAGAATCAGTGAACCGTTACGCAAAGAAAAAAGCCAAACATCAACGCTTTGTTTTGTCTTCAACTTGAGTATTGAAAATTAAAATAAGATATCATAATATGTGACCAAAGAGAAAAAAGGGAAAGTGTTTGGGAAGGTAAGCTTTACATTTCTCCCATAGTCCATAAAATACAAACATCGTCTGGTCACTTAATGCACTTGTTGTGATGAAGGACTTTAAGTCTCTCTAGCCGGGAATTCTGTGCTGTTTTTCTCTTTCTGTGTCTTCAGTTTTCGCAGTGTTGTCCCATGAAGGAGTAGGCTCTTCACGGACACCAGGAATCTCTGTTAGGTATAAACAGTTTTCGTTCAAGCAGTTTGTCCGAACCAGAATTATACTTTTAGTATTACTTTTTTACTGTGAAGCATCGCGTTGTAGTTTGTTTCATTTCCGAAACACTTATTCTTGTAAGTATCTAACTGAATTCTTACGAAGTAAATAAGTAAGTAACACTTTATTTAACGAGGGTAACATATAACAGTAATAAAACTGATAAACTAATGGCCCTCGAAAATTAAAATTTGAGAAAGAAAACACAAACCTATATACATCATAAATATTGTTAAAAATTAACAATTTACAGGAATAATTTACTAAGAATTTGATTATCTAAAATTATTTTAAGAAGGGAACGCTTAAAACTGTTTACACTGGTACTCTGCTAAAAGAATTACGGGAACGTAAAGGTAGAGAAGCCATTTTCAGATCTAAAATGCACTGGATCAAAAACGACGAGAGTCCAACTATAATTATTTCTTTAATCCTGAGAAAATCAGTAACTCATTAACGTGAGAAAGACGTTTTTATCTCAAATCACAACTTATTGCTGGGAATGAGGAAACAGTACTGACAGATATAAGTAATTAATAAAGAAATCGAATAGTGATTCTTTCCAGAACTCTACAAGATAGTTTCGAAGAAAATTTTCACTGAAGTGTTAACTTACAATATAAAAGTCAATGAAATATCGCCTTAGGAAGTTGATCCAGGCCCCCCCCCCCCCCTCCCCACATTTTGTGGAAAAAATAATAAATAAAGTAAAAGACTGTATCATATGAACTCTTGTTAGGCCATCGTAGCTTGATTAAAGATAAAACACAAACAATGCATTAAAAGTATATAAACAGTTTTCAAAAATTGTATCGGTAACTTTTTAAAATGTAAATTTGGTTTATCAACGGAGTTGATAATGTAAATTGACCACCGTACAGGGCTAATCGAATCCCTGTACGGTGGTCAATTTACATTATCAACTCCGTTGATAAACCAAATTTTCGTGTTTCACTCCCCACCGACGCAGCACCACAGTTTCTTTAGAAACTAATCCCTTTATTCTTTTTAAAATGTATGTTGCCCAGCATACGAAACGTCAAGTCTATATAAAATGCGTTGGTTTACCATGTTTATCTCCGCTGTTTGTGTTTTGTTTTTAATCAAAGTAAGAGACATATATAAAAAAGTACTTTCACGGGATAACAGTGCTTGGCTAAAGGTGGTGGACACTGTCGCACAATTCATACACTTAGTTGAAGTCTTCTGTTTGTGAAGTAAAATGGGGTTGACAGACCAACGCGACTCCTGGTGTGTGCCCATTGTGTAAAGCAAGCATATCTTTAAGCGATTTTCCTTTTTTATAAGAAATCAAGGGAGGTTCCTTGAATATCTCTTTGAGTAATGGTTGCTCTTGTATTAGATGCCATTTGTCCATTAGTATGTTTTACAAACATGGTAACGATTCTTGAAATTGCTTCACGAACGGGGTAGAAGCTCCCCCAATTTGAAGTGAGGGGAGGTTACTAACTCTAAAAATATTTAAAATGCATATCATTCCGTTTAATTCATAAGATTTGTCCAGAAGTTAACATATTTTATTAACTCAAAAAAATCAAGTGATATCCTTTTCTACACTTTTCAACTCGATTCATGCATTTAGAGAAGGGGGTTAGTGACAAAATAAACTTTGTAAACACAGTTAACGAAATCTGTAACAGAAGGTAGAGTAATCATAACTTTGGTTCATTTATTCGTTAACTGTCACAAAATCGGATTCTCTGAATGTACCGGAAATTCCTTTTTTGATCTTTGTAAGTGTTTAGTACTGTAAGATTAATGAGCCTTTTTGAATCTTTTCTTTCTTCAAGAGCTACTAAAACTCGACTTATGTCTAAAAGTTACCCTGAGAAAATGGTCGAACAGATACTCTCAGAAGTTAACTACGCGGACAGACAGAAAAACAGCTCTAACACAGAAACAGAGAATGCACAAGAAACTGCCACCCTCCGTGACGCAATTTCAGACATCGTTAACATGTTTGGACACAATGGCTTTTAATACAAGAACAACCATTACTCAGAAAGATATTCAAGGAACCTCCCTTGATTTCTTATAGAAAAGGTAAATCTCATAAAGATATACCTCTTCAGTAAAGGCCGTGAACAACACAATGAGCACACAGCAGGAGTCGCGTCGGTCTGTCAACCCCATTTTGATCACCGACAGTGGACTACAACTAAGTGTATGATTTGTAAAGATAGTCAGTTTTAAAATTTATTCCATCAGACGGGATCGAAAGGAGCCATCATAAATTTTGAAAAATGCAATTTCAAGTTACGTTCTAGAATGGCCGTTTGCCCCTACAAAGGACTGGATCTACCCACAATTCACCAAGAACTAATCAGCAAAATGGCGTAATCACACTCCCTGACGACAGTGAAACAATTAGATCTCAATTCGCACATGATACCACTCTAATAGTCAACGACACTGAATCATTAACTGCAGACATCTCGGTTATAAATTCCTCCAGCATACTCTCAGGGTTAAAATTGAACCAAAAGAAACCCAAGGCGTTATGTGTCTCGCTTTGTGATTTATTAAACGTGTTCCAATATAGCGGCTACATACATTCAGCGCTAGTTACATAACAATAAGCACGTGACGTGGTAAACACGTGATACTGTGACATCCCGCTTTCAATAAAAAAGGAAGAACGGCAAACACCATTTTTTTTAGCTTTCTAAAAGTTCATGCTTCAGGGGCACCCAACGAGCTAAATCAACCAAAAGATGTAGAAAGGAATTTTTAAGTACCTTGTGGTGTTTGAAGTTTGTTTGAAGTGATGTTTTCATAAGCTAGAAAAAGTTCATCTGTTCGGATTCCCTAGCTGAAAGTTTACTTTCCCGAAAATGTTAGGGAACAAAATCTTTCTTTGAGAAAATGCAAGCTGAAATGAACTTTCGACGACCTTTCTAGGGAGCTATTTTCTTTCCGAAAATGCTAGCTGACGTTTTTGACTGCCAAAAACAGCAATTACGATCTTTCCGAAACCTCAGGGGTTATGATTTCCCAATTGCGAATCTTTTAGGTCACGTTTTAGTTACGAAAATCCGAGTTCCCTCTTTAATCGACGCCGAAAACCCAAGGCGAATTACCCTCCACCGAACAGATATCGACCGAAACTTGTCGTTGGGTGCCCCTGATGCTTAATCGATGTCTTTAAAGTGTGTATCAAAACTGCAACTTGTTTAAAGTGGTTATTCAATTAACGGTTCTCTGCAACTAACAAATGAACGTTCCTCAAGTTCTTTAATGTCTAAATGCTGTTTGTCTTGGAGGGCTTTGGAGTATTTGCAGGGGAACTAGCTTCTATACTGTCTCTTGCTGGCTGAACAGTTCCATTCCCAGGTCTTGATGGTGGTATGACAACTTTAGGGACTGCCATCAGGGGTGGATGTTGCGTATGGGGTGTCACATGGTCCGGCCTGAGGTGTGATCTTGTACACCGGTACACACCTGCTGGTTTGCTGTTCATAACTATATACGACCTTGGTACTTTTGCTGTTCTCACAACAGTGCCTGGTTCCCATGTCTTGGTTTGGTGATCGAGGATTCTTATTGGCTGGCCTGGATGGAGTGGTTCTAGGGTTGGCCGTGCCTTAAGATTAAAATAGTGGCCTTGCTGCTCTTGTTGTCGTTGTAACTGTTCCCTAACTTGTGCTGAATCATCTGGAAGGTTTGCACGGTGGGACATAAGTAACAGTGTTCTGAACTTTCTCTTTGTTAGCAGCTCTGCTGGTGATCCCAGGTGGTGGTAGAGGGGTGTTGCTCTGTATGATAGTAGGCCTATGTAAGGGTCTCCACCTTCCTCATCACAGTTCTCGAGTATGTTCTTCATTGTCTGTACAATGCGTTCCGAAGATCCATTGGCTTGCGGATAAAGTGGGGAACTGGCGATGTGCTCTATTCCATAAGAGGTGGTAAAATCTGCGAATTCCTTTGCACTGTACTTTGGACCATTGTCAGTTACTAACTGACTGGAGATGCCGTACTCTGCGTATATGCTCCTAAGATGAGTGATAATGGCTGCGGAGGTCGTGCTTGAAACCTTTCGGATGGCTGGAAACTTGCTATACTGGTCTGAGACAAGGAGGTACTGGTGGCCCTTGAAGTCGAACAAATCAGAGTTTAACCTTTCCCAATGGTAACTTGGTTGTTCTGGCTGGAGAATTGGTTCTTTCTGTTGCTGGTGTTGGTGTCTTTGGCAAGGATTACACTATTGTACGAGACTGATGACAACTTTGGTGATGCCTGGCCAGAAAACGCAGGCTCTGGCTCGGAGCAGGCATTTCTCCTGACCCAGATACCCTTGATGAATGATTTCTAACATCTCCTGTCGAAGGGATGGCTGGATAACGATGCGATCACCCTTAAGTATTAACCCATCTTCAATGGTTAACTCGTCTCGAAAGTTCCAGAAATCGTGCAATGCTTCTGGGCATTTTTCTCTCTTATATGGCCATCCTTTGTAATCCATCTCTTTCAGTTTGCTCATGGTGAAAATCATGGACCGTCTCTTCCCGAATCTGCTGCAGTCTCGCTGGCGATGCAGTAAGCGACCTGGTGACATGGTGTATGTCAAACTGAGGTAGCTGGTTGTTGCCAGATGTCGGTTGTGGTGAGATTCTTGACAAGGCATCAGCAATAGGTACTTCAGCACCTGGCGTTGGGGTCGAAATATCTGAGCACACCGAGGGTGGACACTTCAGCTTTAACTGCATTAAATGCACGATCATGTTCTGGCCCGCACATATAGGCTACCTCTTTCTTAGTTAACTCACGGAGAGGAGCAGTAATGGTGGCTAGGGGGCCTGAGTACCGTGGGAGGTAGTTGACCAGGCCTAGGAAACTTTGAAGACTCTTGACATCTTCTGGGGATTGCATGTTTTGTATAGCTGAGAGTATCTATCTTACACTTTATTGGTGTGGTGTGCCTGTGGTATGGCTTGGCAGTTAGCTGCATTTCAACTATGGCTTTGTTACCATGTCCTTCCGACTGGATATTATCAATCTCACCTGTACAGTTATTTGTGTCCTGACATTGTTCTGCAGTCAGAATCCCTAAGAAAACTCTTTCGTCAGGGTCTGCTTCGGTCGGTCGACCTGTTTGTACTCCTTTCCTTTGTGGCCTCTTTTCCCCCAATGCGGCTTACTTTTAGGCTTGTTTTTGCCTTTGCTCAATTCTCTTCTGCCTAGGGAATTAACTTGGATGGGGTTTGTCATGGTCTGTAATTGGAGTTTAGTAGGTTCCTCTGTACGCGCGATTTCACGAGCCTTCTGAAATGTTACTTTGTTTCCTTCGGCTATACATTTCGGTTATAACCAGAAGCACAACAAGATGAAGCCTCAGGATTTGACTGCCCACAAGAACCATGAAGTTTTCTCAGTAAATATCTCTCCCATGAAAAGGATGTTATACAATTATGTTATTTGCCGGCCTAAGTCGGTCCGTATTGGGAAAAACTGTGCCTGCAGCCTCGGGCCATACTCGAGACCGAAATGGACTTCACAACGCCAAACTTGCAATAATATTACTAAGCTACAACTTTGAAATTAAATTCGGATTTGTACTCAGTTGATTGTGTATACTCGCCTTTTTCAGTAACTGTAACGATTTCAATCACACAACTTGTTTCTTCATCCACTTAACAACCATTCGTGGTTAATATAAACATCATTTACGCCATTTTTGAGCTTTGACTTTGATGGAAAATCTCAATCGCTTCCAAGTTTAGCTAAATTAGCTTCAAAGTCGGCAGCGGTCCGTACTCGGGTTCCGGATGCGCACTTTTCAAAGAAATGAATCATGAACGCCAGTGTATGACCAAATATGCCCGTGTATGGCCATGTATAGCCGTGCATAGCCATGTACAACAGTGTATGGCCATGTATGCCCGTGTATAGCCGTGTACGCCCTTGTATGGCCATGTATACTTGTGTATGGCCATGTACGCCCGTGTATAGCCGTGTACGCCCGTGTATGGCCATGTATAGCCGTATATGTCCGTGTATACTTGTGTATGGCCATGTATCCCGGGTATAGCCGTGTACGCCCGTGTATGGCCATGTATGTCCGTGTATGGCCATGTATGCCGGTGTATAGCCATGTACGCCCGTGTATGGCAATGTATGCCCGTGTATGGCCATGTAAAGCCGTGAATGTCCATGTATACTTGTGTATGCCCGTGTACGACTGAGTATGCCCATGTACGCCCATGTATACCCGTGTATGGCCATGTATGCCCGTGTATGGCCGTGTACGCCTGTGTATGGCAATGTATGCCCGTGTATGGCCATATATAGCCGTGTATGTCCATGTACACTTGTGTATGGCCATATATGCCCGTGTATAGCCATGTATGTCCGTGTATGGCCATGTATACTTGTGTATGGCCATGTATGCCCGTGTATAGCCGTGTACGCCCATGTATGGCCATGTATACCCGTGTATGTCCGTGTATACTTGTGTATGGCCATGTATGCCCGTGTATAGCCGTGTACGCCAGTGTATGGCCATGTATGTCCGTGTATGGCCATGTATGCCCGTGTATAGCCGTGTACGCCCGTGTATGGCCATGTATACCCGTGTATGTCCGTGTATACTTGTGTATGGCCATGTATGCCCGTCTATAGCCATGTATGTCCGTGTATGGCCATGTATACTTGTGTATGGCCATGTATGCCCGTGTATGGCCGTGTACGCCTGTGTATGGCCATGTATACCCGTGTATGTCCGTGTTTACTTGTGTATGGCCATGTATGCCCGTGTATAGCCATGTACGCCCGTGTATGGCCATGTATGCCCGTGTATGGCCAGGTATGTCTGTGTATGGCCATGTATACTTGTGTATCCCCATGTATGCCCGTGTATAGCCATGTATGTCCGTGTATGGCCATGTATACTTGTGTATGGCCATGTATGCCCGTGTATAGCCGTGTACGCCCATGTATGGCCATGTATACCCGTGTATGTCCGTGTATACTTGTGTATGGCCATGTATGCCCGTGTATAGCCGTGTACGCCCGTGTATGGCCATGTATGTCCGTGTATGGCCATGTATACCCGTGTATGGCCGTGTACGCCTGTGTATGGCAAGGAATGCCCGTGTATGGCCATGTATAGCCGTGTATGTCCATGTATACTTGTGTATGGCCATATATGCCCGTGTATAGCCATGTATGTCTGTGTATGGCCATGTATACTTGTGTATGGCCATGTATGCCCTTGTATAGCCGTGTACGCCCGTGTATGGCCATGTATACCCGTGTATGTCCGTGTATACTTGTGTATGGCCATGTATGCCCGTGTATAGCCGTGTACGCCAGTGTATGGCCATGTATGTCCGTGTATGGCCATGTATGCCAATGTATAGCCGTGTACGCCCATGTATGGCCATGTATAACCGTGTATGTCCGTGTATACTTGTGTATGGCCATGTATGCTCGTGTATAGCCGTGTACGCCCGTGTATGGCCATGTATGTCCGTGTATGGCCATGTATGCCCGTGTATGGCCGTGTACGCCTGTGTATGGCATGGTATGCCCTTGTATGGCCATGTATAGCCGTGTATGTCCATGTATACTTGTGTATGGCCTTATATGCTCGTGTATAGCCATGTATGTCTGTGTATGGCCATGTATACTTGTGTATGGCCATGTATGCCCGTGTATAGCCGTGTACGCCCGTGTATGGCCATGTATACCCGTGTATGTCCGGTATACTTGTGTATGGCCATGTATGCCCGTGTGTAGCCATGTATGTCCGTGTATGGCCATGTATACTTGTGTATGGCCATGTATGTCTGTGTATGGCCATGTATACTTGTGTATCCCCATGTATGCCCGTGTATAGCCATGTATGTCCGTGTATGGCCATGTATACTTGTGTATGGCCATGTATGCCCGTGTATAGCCGTGTACGCCCATGTATGGCCATGTATACCCGTGTATGTCCGTGTATACTTGTGTATGGCCATGTATGCCCGTGTATAGCCGTGTACGCCCGTGTATGGCCATGTATGTCCGTGTATGGCCATGTATGCCCGTGTATGGCCGTGTACGCCTGTGTATGGCAAGGTATGCCCGTGTATGGCCATGTATAGCTGTGTATTTCCATGTATACTTGTGTATGGCCATATATGCCCGTGTATAGCCATGTATGTCTGTGTATGGCCATGTATACTTGTGTATGGCCATGTATGCCCGTGTATAGCCGTGTACGCTCGTGTATGGCCATGTATACCCGTGTATGTCCGTGTATACTTGTGTTTGGCCATGTATGCCCGTGTATAGCCGTGTACGCCCGTGTATGGCCATGTATGTCCGTGTATGGCCATGTATGCCAGTGTATAGCCGTGTACGCCCGTGTATGGCAATGTATGCCCGTGTATGGCCATGTATAGGCGTGTATGTCCATGTATACTTGTGTATGCCCGTGTACGCCTGTGTATGGCCATGTATACCCGTTTATGTCCGTGTATACTTGTGTATGGCCATGTATGCCTGTGTATAGCTGTGTACGCCCGTGTATGGCCATGTATAGGCGTGTATGTCCATGTATACTTGTGTATGGCCATATATGCCCGTGTATAGCCATGTATGTCCGTGTATGGCCATGTATACTTGTGTATGGCCGTGTATAGCCGTGTACGCCCGTGTATGGCCATGTATACCCGTGTATGTCCGTGTATACTTGTGTATGGCCATGTATGCCCGTGTATAGCCGTGTACGCCCGTGTATGGCCATGTATGTCCGTGTATGGCCATGTATGCCAGTGTATAGCCGTGTACGCCCATGTATGGCCATGTATACCCGTGTATGTCCGTGTATACTTGTGTATGGCCATGTATGCCCGTGTATAGCCGTGTACGCCCGTGTATGGCCATGTATGTCCGTGTATGGCCATGTATGCCCGTGTATGGCCGTGTACGCCTGTGTATGGCAAGGTATGCCCGTGTATGGCCATGTATAGCCGTGTATTTCCATGTATACTTGTGTATGGCCATATATGCCCTTGTATAGCCGTGTACGCCCGTGTATGGCCATGTATAGCCGTGTATGGCCATGTATACTTGTGTATGGCCATATATGCCCGTGTATAGCCATGTATGTCTGTGTATGGCCATGTATACTTGTGTATGGCCATATATGCCCGTGTATAGCCATGTATGTCTGTGTATGGCCATGTATACTTGTGTATGGCCATGTATGCCCGTGTATGGCCGTGTACGCCCGTGTATGGTTATGTATACCCGTGTATGTCCGTGTATACTTGTGTATGGCCATGTATGCCCGTGTATAGCCGTGTACGCCCGTGTATGGCCATGTATGCCCGTGTATGTCCGTGTATACTTGTGTATGGCCATGTATGCCCGTGTATAGCCGTGTACGCCCGTGTATGGCCATGTATGTCCGTTTATGGCCATGTATGCCAGTGTATAGCCGTGTACGCCCGTGTATGGCAATGTATGCCCGTGTATGGCCATGTATAGGCGTGTATGGCCATGTATGCCCGTGTATAGCTGTGTACGCCCGTGTATGTATGGCCGTGTACACACATGTACTTTTATGGCACACCGTACTAGACCACGGTAAACCACTATATGATACTTACACTACGTATCTACGTCAGCTCCGTGTCTTGGCGCTGGCCAAAAGACACGTGGGCTCTGGGAACGAGATTGCGCGGGCTCTTGTTGGTCTTTAAAAATCTAACACGATGCCAGGGGAGCGTTCGCACCTTGCAAAGTGTTATGTTTTTTTTTTCTATCATTTCATTTTTTTGCCTGACTAAAGCGCATGGATTGTATACCAACCAGTGTTAGACGAGAGAAGAAATATGCAGTGGAATTAAAAGCTTTGAAATTCCCTAAAAGGCGAATATTCATGTGATTTGAGTATGTTTGTACGTGTGATCAAGGGAAATAAGATTTTTTTTCCATCGCTTGGTCGTTAAATTTGTAAACGACTGCTTGTTAGTGTAGTGTTCAGTCCTAAAGGATTTTTAAATTCTCAGTTTAATAGAATTTTGTTATAACCAGACTGCTTTGGAGACAGTGATCTCTTGGACACGGAAACGATTAGCTTGTTACGATAAGAAAAAAAAAAATGAACACAATGAAAGATGTTTATTTGACCATTCGAAGAAGTAAAAAAGTGTTTTCGTAAAAGCACTGTGCTTTGGATAAAAGTCAAGGCTAGTCAGCCGCTTTTTCGATTGAGTCAGTTCGTTTTAATAATCATTTGCTCTTTTTACCTCAACACAACTGAAACGATGTTTTACAAAAAAAAAAAAAGGCGATGTAATTGCATAACTAACCTTTCTAATTAAGCTGCTCTCGTAGTGTGCAAAGTTTTAAAAGAACGTTGGGTGATGTGGGAGGACAATGCACTCCTGAATTCATAGCGAAGCAAACAGCAGAAAAGGCGATAATACGAGCTGGGAATAATTTGGAGGTGTGAAAAGCACCCGATCCCGAGCGAGCGTGTTCAATGAATACTGGCCACACCGTATAAAATCGATAAAATAGTCTTTTCGAAACAAATTAAGGCTATGTCTACACTATGCCGGATAGCATTTTATGCCGTTTTGAAAAATACTACGGCCTGGTGTGAACGGCAGTGGCCCAAAACCGCCGCTATCTTTCCACTAGAATCCAATTTTTGCTCCTCGTTGTTGATTTCCGTTTCGGTTCGATTCTTTGTTCACACTACTCCAGAAAGTGTCACGAAAACCTATCCGATATGTGACGATCCACTTTCAAGACCGCAGCGGCCCAGCATCGCTCCGACGCAAAAGTCGTGCCGAAATCATCGTTTTGAATGTGAACAAAAGCCCTATCCGATATGGTTTTCGTGCCGGCACAAGAGCTATCCGGTATAGTGTAGACATAGCCTTAAAAATCCGCTCTGGCAAAAAACTAGACACTTTGGCAAACACAGCATACACAGATTAAAAGTCTTAAAATAAATTTGAAAGATTATGATTTTCATATGTTAAAAGGCAGGCCCAGCCAGGGGGTTAGTGGGATACCAATATACCCTGTTTTTCCCCATAAGATACCAATATACCTTAAAATTATAAAACTTGTGATACTTAATACCTAAAATTATCTCGAAGTATTTAATTCATGTCTGTATACCGGATACCTAAAATTCAGGAAGAACCAGATACTTTATACCCCAATTGCAACATAAAAATACCATATACCTGAATTAAAATGGCTCCAGATACCGTATACCCTTGCCTCCTTCGCAGACGTCTTTGGGCTCGTCACGCGTTCCTTGCCCAATGACGAGCCCAAAGAAGTCTGCGAAGGAGGCTACGTATACCCAAAACCCCTGGCTGTGCCTGAAAAGGGATTTCCATGATGTAAAACCTAAATGCAGGCAAATGTCGCCAAGCGTTAATTACTTCACTGCAAGAACGATAATTAAATTTTTGCCTGACACTGAATTTAAAAACCCGCTCTGGCAAAAAACGAGATACTTTGGCAAACTCAGAAAATGAAGACTGACTCTTTCCCTATCTTCGGTTGAGCTCTCGACCTTAGATATTCAGCAGTTTGCTTAGATAGCGACATTTTCTTAACCGACCCATGACAATAATGTGCTTACGAAGGCGATCTCTTTTCATGCCGCGAGAGAAAAGAGGACCTCAAAACGACTTTTATAGTTCAAGAAGTGTTGAGAAAGTTGAAGGACAAAAAGAGTATATGTACAGCTAGTTATTTCTCTGGAATAATTATTGCTGTGTACCAGGATGCCTGTAGAGGCCTATCCTGATTTTTGAGATAAAAAAATTAAAAGCCGCCATTTTTTCAAATTTCTGGCTCTTGCGCTCGCTCGGAGTTCGCGCGTGCTTTTTGCGTTTTTCCGCTCTGAAGCTGTGACTAGTTGGTTCAGCTTGTACCCAGCCTCCCTCGTTTCTCACTTCGGAGCTTTCCCATTCCTTTTACTCTAATTGTCGGTGGAAGGACAGTCACTCCACATTCCTTCTCTCGAACTAATGTTAATTTGTTTTCGATAGAGAAGATGGAAAAAAATCAGCACTGAATTGTTTTTAATTTTTAAGTGCGGACATCTCTAGCGTACCAGAGACGGTGAAAGAACCCTAAGGAGGAACTTAGTAAGACGAAAATCATAATGAGACCGGCTCCCATCCCCTCCCCTCCCCTCCCCATCTCAAGGTTGTCTTAGAACTTAGGCCCGGTTCATACGTCGCATATTCAATTAAACTAATTAAATTCGACAGAAATTCGACGTCTGAATCAGCTGCCGAATTTCTGCCGCACGTTCGACTGGTCTTGTTGCATTGTCCGGCAGAAATGCGGCACCGATTCAAACATTGAATTTGTGACGTCTTGAATCTAATACAGGAACGGTAAACTTTTGTTGCATTTTCTCGAGACAAAAAAAGCACAGTCAGAAGTATAATGTGTAGTATGAATTAAGTGCGGCACAAGGTGCGACGTATGAATCAACAGTCGCATTTCTGCCGCACTTAATTGAATTGAATTGGACACGGCAGAAATGCGACGTATGAACCGGGCCTTATAATTATTTGTACTCCCACTGCGCATTCATTTCCGCGCACACCTTTTTCACCACGCTCGAACGTCAAAATGCCTTTATGACGCACACACTTCCCGTTAAAACGTCAGTATTTTTTAGGTCACATTTTTAACGTAATACTCTTTTCGAGCTTGCCTAAAATCATCTCCAGTTGTACGTTACAGAATGACTGCCAGAGTTGTTCTCGTTTTTCTGCCTGTGCATCAGATGCAATTTACGAAAGTCTTGTTTATTAGTGATCTGCTGGAAACTTATAAGCCTATTAGGACCTTAAGGGGGGACTAACTTAACTACAAAATTAGCTAATATTGTTGCTATGGAAAGTTCCCAACCCTCATATCTTGGAAACCCTAACTTGCACAAGCAAGCTTTCTGGCTATGTTTTTACAATCAAAAAGGTTTACAAGATTTTCGAGTCACAAACATATTTGGTAAGTCACGTGACCAGAACAGCAAAATGCCTAAAACTGGAATGGTGTACACTTCTGGATATCGAAAATGGTGCCAATGGCTAACGATCGCCAAGGTGCAAAACTCTACGTATCGATTTTTGGAAATTCGCGTTTTTGTGAGATTTTGTCATAAGCATGCAAATTCATACCACTTCGTCATTATCATTGGAGTTATGCACGTTAACAACAATTGCTTACGTAGACTTGTAAAGAAGGCTGGAATATCTCCGACTGGCAAAAAAAATCGGAACTTCACATAATTTTCTCCAAGTTTTAGGGATTTTTCTCTCTAAAGCGCGGTTGGGGCCTGGGGCAAGTTGCGCATGCGCAATAACAATTTATGAATTTTACATGTTCACCTCTTCGCACGTTTCACCAATATAGTGGCAAAAACACCGAAAAACCGTGTTTTTCAAATACAATCCGTGAAAATCCCTTGGTAACAACGCTAAGTCTATAGTTAAGTTAGTCCCCCCTAAAGATCATCCGCCGAGAGGAAGCTATTTTATCATATGACCCGTACGGCCCCGCGCGCGCTTTCATTGTGAAACTATTGAGAAAATTCCCGTATGAGGGCCGTACGCGTTCGCGCGAGCAGGTCCGGAGAAAGCCATACAGCCCTGTTATGAACTTGCACGGCCCGAGCGATACGGATTTAGATTTCGTCGCGTCTAACCATGTAAATATTGATTTTACAACCAGAAAACTAATACAGACAACATATTAGATCAATTTTCTGTGCAAATATTGTCAAAGTTTTGTAAAAAAAAAAAACTTCATCTTCTACGTGCTCATGAAGAGTCTAAAGAGGCCATATGATAAAACACTTATTGACTGAGTCAGGTCGGGCCGGATGGGAAAATATTTGGCTCTCGGCCATGCCGCACGGACCTCACTGCGCTCAGTCCGTACGGCATGACCTCGAGCCAAATATTTTCCCGTCCGGCCCGACCTGACTCAGTCAATTAGTAGATAAGTCGTTCCGCGCTCTAAGCTAAAATCTTACGCCGATCGCGCTTTTTCTGTTGCTGTACTAGGATTATGGAATGATATTCCAGACAGCATAAAATGTAGCGAAGACCTTTTTTCTTTTAAGCGTAATCTGAAAACGTATCTTTTTAAGCGTTATTTTAATGAGTAGCTGTCTAATTGTTATCCACTTTGAACTTTTTAACTTTAATTGTAAAGCGCCCTAGAGCTTTTGGATAAGGCGCTATAAAAAATTGTATTGTACTGTATTGTATTATTGTTCTTTCTGCACAATTTTATTTTAACGATAGGCTTTCCAGATGAAGATACGAGCCGGTAAGAGCCGATTTATCTCCACCGATGCTTATTGTATCTCGAAAAGTATTTACGAGCTTGTGCAGCTTCATTGTATTCCATACAGGAAAATTAAAATGGTGACCGTTTTCCGATAACAGGAGCGGCGAAAGCGCTACCCTCTTGTAGGGTCGGGGACATGCTAAGGCATTCCCTGCGCTTTTGAGTCTTTCAGACAGGATATTGGCCAGGTTTTTTCTTTAAAAAATATATTTATTTTTCAAACTCTGACCGTTTTCCGTAAAACGGAGAAACCGGTCTGGATCCGCACCTGAGGTCTTTCATATAATTCTTATCCATTTCCAGAAAATCCAGCTGTGAGAAATTTTAATGCCAATGCAGAACCAACTCGAATATTAGGTCGGGCTATCGTTCAGATGTGCGCATTGCATAAAAGCAGTCCTTTCTGGTAATAGCTTTTCTTGATAGCCTTTTGTAAGGCTGTGAAGAAAAGTGTTTTCCAGCGAGTACTCATCTCAGTTAGATAAGGCCTTAGTTCCCTTTCTTGTTGTGAAAAATTAGTCATGTGGCTTGAAGCGACATTTACCGTGGAAGGTGTTTCCGCGGCCTTTTTTAAGGCAGCGAAGAACACCTTTTTCAAGTAAACGTACATTTCTAACTCTTTCTGCCAAAAATAGGTTCAGACAGGTTAATGCAGGTTACGGACAGCCGCGACGGACTGGAGAAAGCTTGCGCGCAAAGAATTATTCCTTGGTTACAGAAACTTTTCTACACTGCATTTCAAAAAAAGACTAAACGACTAGATGTTGAAACGCTTTTTTAACAGTAAGTTCTTCTTCTCTTGTTTCAGAGTTTCAGGAGACTTTCTTATTCGTTTCCGGAAAAACAGAGAATAAGAAGTTTCAGTGCTAATACTGAACACTGACCTACTTGAAAACTTACGGCGGGCTATCGATATATGCGTATTAAAGCAATGTAATGTCAATGGTATTGATTCTTCAAGCAGCCTTTTGTAAGGCCGCATGTGAAGAAAAATTTTCTCCAGTAAGTATAGTTCAAGTATATACATACTTAATATGTGAATAATCATCGCAGTTATAAACACTACCTAAGCAGTAGTAAATCCGCAGTTCAAATATATGATTTTCATATATTCATTCTCACATGTTCACAATTTACGGGTATATTACGAACCAACAAAACGACCAGCTCCCAGATGGCTTGTTAGTTCAGTCGGTAGAGCGCTGCACCGGTATCGCAGAGGTCGTGAGTTCGAATCCCGTACAAGCCTCAATTTTTTTTCAGGCTTTATTTTCACTACTGCTTAGGTAGTGTTTATAACTGCGATGATCATTCATATATTAAATCATAAATCCGCAGTTCAAATATATGATTTTCATATATTTATTCTCCGCATATACATACTGTTAAATCTTAGATGAGGCCTTACCTGTCTCTTTCGTAAAAAGATTTTGATACAAAATAAAGCTTAAATAAAAAAGATAAGCTTCAAGGGTGAGTATGTATGTTTGCTATAGAGCTAACATTATTTAAGATGAAGTCTTCACAAATTTCTCACTTTTTTCAGCTTATTTGAAGAAAAAAAAAAACGTTGAAACGTGAATACAGACGCAACGGTCTGGTAAAAGCTTGCTTGGTGGCAGAAATTCTTTTGCCCAGCATTTCAAAAGGCTATAGCCATTGAAACGTTATTTACTAACAGGTCAGTGATTCTTCAGGCTACACTTCAAGGTTTTCAGTATATACTTTCACATCCATCTCCGGATAATCTGGAATAAGAAATTTCAATTCTAATACTAAACACCAACTTGAGAATTGGGGTCGCCTTTCGATTAGATCAGTGCTTTCTGGTAATTAATAATTTTTCTTGACAGCCGTTGATAAGGCTGTGAAGAAAATCTTTTTCCCTTTAACACTCATGCATGGATAGTTACCTCAGATGAGGCCTTCTCGTCGATCCTGCGTGAAATGGATTTCGACATGCAGGCCTAGGTGGGTAAGATCAAGCACTACTAACTCGTCAAAGGTTTCCTGCTAGCCGTTCAGTTTAAGGCCGCAAAGTGACGTTTACAAGTGAATGGGCAAGTTACTTACAGACTACGTACTTATTGACTGAGTGAGAGGGCAGGAAGTGAAAATATTTGGCTCGAGAGCCAAGTATTTTCCCGTCCGGCTCGACCTAACTCAGTTAATAAGTATTTCATCATGTGGCCTCCTTAGACTCTTCATGGGCGCAAAGAATACGAAGTTTTTACAAAAAAGCAACAAATTTGTACAGAAAATTGATCTAATATGTTGTTTTTATTTGCTATCTGGATGAAAAATAAACTTACACCGTTGGACCCGACGAAATCCTCTAAATCGTATAACAGGGCCGTACGGCTTTTTCCGGCCCCCGCTCACTCTGATGCGTGCGGCCCTCATACGGGGATTTTCCCAATAGTTTTACAATGAAAGCGCGCGCGGAGGTGGTACGGGTCATATGATAAATACATTATTATATCTCTCGCTTAGTGCGCACACTGTGATTGGTTAATTTTGCGGGCCGTATTTTACAGTACGGCCCGCTTGACTTCAACTAGTTTTCTTTCTCGCGCGCCGGATTAACCTCAGAGATATAATAAATATCTTACTAATCTCGTTTTCTCGGTTCGTACTGTAAGTTACGGATCCTCGTTTATCCCATTCGCCACTTCCACATCTCCCATAATACACTCTGTTTGCCACCCAAAATTTTGCATAGCCATTGTTTTCAATTTCTCTTGGGACTTAAAGTCCTCCCGAGAGAAATTGAAAACAATGGTTATGCAAAATTTTTGGGGGCAAACAGAATGCATTATGGGAGATGTGGAGGTGGCGAATTGATTTATGGCTCGCACGCTTCGTGCTTGGGCCATAAATCGGTCTGTAACTTACAGTACGGACCTCGAACTCGGTTAGTAAGAGGTATTTATCGTAGATAGAGCCTTCGCCCGTTTCTCCTTCTTTTTAGTTTTAATATTAAGATAGACGTGACGCAATGGTGAAAACTGGTGCGGAAGAAGTATTGGGTCGCAGCTTTTCTCCAGCTAGTGGAGCGTGAAAAACCTTTGAAAGGCCATTAAGTGGTCCAAGGAGTTTGCAGGATAGACTTTCTTGTTTACTTCATGAAAAACCGGGACTAACAAATTTCAATGCCAATATTCAGGAACAAACTTGAGAATCAGGGCAGCGTATGGATCAGTTGTGTACATGTGTGTTGAAGAGCACTTACTCCTCAACATTTTTACCAGGTAACTGATATTTTTTAATATGTAACTGAGTCCTGTGACAGCTAATAAATGATATCTTGTTTTGTTTTGGGTTTGGTCTCGTAAAACGTACTTCATGAACTTCTATCATAATCATCATCATCGGCATCATCTTTATTTTGACACCAGGTAGTTCCACTAACTGAAAATGCGATTTATAAAAATAAAATGTAACCTGCACTGACTTTGCGCAAAATAATCAAAAGTACCATGCACAGAAAAATACCATTTGAATGATCAATATACCTTAAAGATTTTATCCACAAACTCAAATTTTAGAATCAGCTAGTAACCTTCATTTGAATGCTTCACCCACACGCTTTAGTTTGCTGACTGTTGCCATGCTTCCTTTTGGTACTGACGAGAATTGATATAATTATTACATTATGTTAATTTGTTTTGTTTATTTATTACGTAAAGAGCTATCAATGATAAACAGTAGTCATAGAAATGTTTATTGACGCCCAAGTTTGTGAAATATCTTCTTATTCAATTTGAAAAGTTTGCTATATGTCGAAGTGTTCTTTTGGTATTTACAGCTAAAAATACTTGTAATTTTAAAATGAAAATTCGTATGTCTGATAATATTTTAAAATGGCTCCTTTGAAGGAGATTGCAAATGATATGCCAAGAAGATGACATTTTGACAATTAATGAACTCCACATGAATATTTGTTTATACTGCAAAAGACAGACCAGCCTTTGTACAGGGGAGTTGTTCGGTGAGCAGATGACTTGACTAGCTCAAGGTTCTGTTTTAATGCCAGGAATTCGTTGTCTTGCTACTTCGTTGCAAACTTTATCACGGTGTATTCATCAATCTAAGAGCACAGCAAGTGTATTTCAATCTTCGCTGACCACGAGAATTGTTTTCTTCCAGACTGAAACCTTGTAGGAATTCTCTTCTATCACAATGAACCTCAGGATGTTGACTAAACCAGTCACTCTTGTTTATCCAGTTCGTATATCGGGGCTTACAAACCAGGCCCACGAAATCTCCCGGGGGTCCCGGGTCACCTTTCCTCCCACGAGGGCCTTCGTTTCCCTTACTGCCTCTAGGGCCCTTAATTCCTCGGGGTCCGCTTGGTCCGGGCTCACCACTCTCTCCGACGTTCCCTTTGGCTCCTTTAGGGCCCGTTTTACCCGGTAAGCAGAAGACATTAGGGGCTGAAGTGCTTGTGTTTGATGGTTTTATACAGTTTCCGGGCGGTCCACGGGGCCCAGGTGTTCCTATAGGCCCTCGAGGTCCCTAGAAGAATAAAAGCAAACAGGCCAAACGGCTGTATTTATTGTCAGGAGGAATTTTAACTATTTATGTCTGTATTTTCCAAAGATCGGTTGTTCAATAGCCAATTAATGCAGAACCAGCCTCAAACGTAATTTTACTTGCTTGAAAGTTCTTTTACAAGCTACCGACTCTTGTCACAAGTTGGAAAAAACGAAGTTCAAACTACTACACTCTACGCGCAGGAATGGACACCGACGGGCCATAGAAATGAGGACAAACTTGACCATAATCAACGAACCAGTCAGTCGCGAAGCGAGCAGCAAGCAAGGAATATAAGATAAGAAGATAAGATAAGAACTTTATTTTATCACGCTAGCCTATTCAACGATGTAAAAAAACAATAGCTGGTTTCCAGTAGGGGTGTAAGCTAAGTATAAAAATTAAAAATATCCTAAATATACTAACAACCGTGATTAAGACTATTCGTGTATTTAATATAACCCTAAGCATAATAATTAAAATATACTAAATATAGTAACAACCATGATTAAAGCTATTCATTCAATTAAATATAACCCTAGGAAAAAGATAACTATATGATATTTGGTCTATAGGTTGAAATAAGCTTATCAAACGTAGCCAAAGTTTCACAATTACGTATTTCATTCGGTAAGGAATCCCAGACCCTAGCACCATTGTAGCTGAAACTCTTCTTTAAAAATTCAGTCATTGACAATGGAAGGGCCAACTTATTATCGGCGTTCCTTATACGAGCACGAGTTCCTAATCTTTATCTCAGGCCTACGCCCCTGTTGCACCCAATACTTTGCGTTGTGAGCGTAAGCCTGTCCTTCGTCAGAGTGAATCAAGGAATTGTGGCTCGAGTGTGGTTTATATCGTAAGCAGTGGAGCTATGCTATTGGTGGGAACATGTTAGCGTGGAAAACAAGAATTAATTAGTTAGTCGAATGAAAAGTATTAGTTGATTCCATGTTCGGAAGCTCAATTATTGTTGTAGGTTTTGCGGCGCCTTTCTGTATTATTTTAATGTAAAGAAAGCCCACAAGCTACCAAGTTCCGGTGAGAATTGCCTGGTGATAACTTATTCTTCGAGACGAGAGAACGTCAAATCAATGTTAAGTAACGCACCTGTTCTCCTCTCGTGCCCTGCTGGCCAGGAGCTCCTTGTAACCCTGGTTTTCCAATTGGTCCAGTCTAAAGAAAATTACAAAGAATTAACAATTAATTATTTTAATATTTCTTGACAATTTCGTTATACTTTTCTCTCGAACTATTTAGTCTTTTCTACAGTAGAACCTCGCTCTACGGACACCGGCTTATAGCGGACAGTCGGTTTTCTTTGTTCCAACGAATAAAAAGGTTCACCGGCTATATTTGCAGCTGGTCGCTAAGTAGTAATATTAAATAACAGTTTTATTGAAGTGTCGATGTATTTAGTATTTACTGCTAATTGGGGACACAACAAAAAAAGTTAAAATTATTTACAATTAAATAAAAAAAAGAAGTGTATATACAATAAGTCAGCAAAATGTATGTATAGTAGTACATAAGACTGTAGGCATATTATAGGTAGTCTTTAAGAATTACAAAGGTTACAACAATTATTGTGTTTTCAGAGTCTTAAAATAATCAAGTAGTTAAAATAAACTGCGAACAGAAAGTTTGTAAGTGATGCTTGACTCTTGCAATTGTATAAGTGGCAGGATTAAATTTGCAAAATATATATCGAGAACTGTCAGAAATGTTTGACGTTTCGGGCATATAGGCCTTCTTCAGTTTGAAAGAAAATCATGTTGTTGTACAGTCGTTCTGCAAACTTCGAATGGAAGTCGGAACATCTTTTCCCATCGTGTCATGGAATTCAGAATCCTGTAAAACAGTATCGTAGTATTTATTTACCGGTCCTGGCAAACCATCTTGTCCGTCTCGGCCATCTTCTCCCTAAAATCAGTGAAACATGGGTTTTATTGACTGGTCCTTACGCTAAAAGAACAGCAAATTCATACAACTTCCTTGAAGGGTGGAGAAGTTTGAACTGTGAACTGAGCCAAACGTTTGGTGTCTACTAATTAAGTATATCAAGAAATAATGAATGCTCTCGCACACGTTTTCTTGAGAAAACAAATCACCAAACTTTACATCTAACTGTGCTGAGGCTTGCTAACACCAGATCAGTTATTTCAAAAAGTTAAGAAAACGCGGAGGAAAGACCACTAATTTCGTGTGGAATAGTAAAACAGATTTCGACTGTTGATAGTTGGGTAAAACCGGTTCCAAGCACGAAGTGTCCAAACTGTGTTGCTTTCAACTTGAAACTGTCTACCAGAAAACAACCAAGAAATAAGGAAAAGCCAACAAACAGTGAGACAGACATGTGAGGGACTCGAAGGAGGGACCATTAGCAACTTGGCTCTCTTGATCGGGAGCACGGATTGAGCCCGCGCGAACAGGTCAATGCTGGTTCAGTTCCTTGGAGCGGCCTGGAGCTCTGCCCTATTTTTAAACCTTGAATTGTACAAGAACTCTCCACAGGAGCCCTGACAAAAAACCGGGAGGACGTTCTTGCCCCCGAGCCCTTCATAAAAAGAAACTATTGAAGGGCTCGGGGCACGAACGTCCTCCCGGTTTTTATAAAAACTTGAAAAACTGCAAAAACCGTGAACGAAGATCCTGCTTGCTTGTACATTGGATCTCACAGGGATCTAATCAACCAAACTTGAAAAATAGACGATTAGAAGTCCAAAGACTACTGCAAGGTTGATACAACGGTTTTTGGTCGATTTTCGATGGGCTCCTACTCTCCAATGCAGAACAAACTAATGTTATACTAACCGGGGGTCCCCTGGGGCCTTGATGACCTCTAGATCCAGGTTTTCCGCGCTGGCCTCGTCTGCCGCGGCATTCACTACCACACTATCAATACAAAATTAGTTACAACTTGGTAAACAACTGGAAGCCTACTCATTTAGACTGTCATTGCGGGGCGCTGTCTTAGGGTTGAATTTTATGCTTTGGTCACCAGACAAGGGGTGTTGATCATTCGATGGAGAGGAAGAGGGTATTTCTAAGTTTACTTTGGTTACGAATTCATGATGTCGGGAGAATAAACTACATGAGCACAACGATCGAAGAAATATAGTATCATAGCAACCGGTTTCTGACATGTTGTTGGGCCTTAGGAAAAAATTAAACGGCAGTTTTGGTTACACAAAGACCATAATTTGGAGGCAGAATATACCTGGAGATTAATGAATCTTGGGGATGGGGAATGGGTTGGATCACGCAATGAATGTTAACACTGAACATCTCTGGCTCGATTATATTCCGTGCGAGAGCATAAGTGAAAGGTCTTGGCGTTATCAATTATCTTATTAAAAGGAAATGCTTGCTTCCAATTCTGATCTAACGGATTCAATATTAATAAAGCATGCCATCAAAGGTCATCCACTCACAAACGTCAAATAACGATTCAGTAAAAACTAACAACTCCTTAAATACAAGTTAATGCCACTTGACATGAAATGGATGAAAGTTCACAAATTAATATGTAATCCTCTTTCATGATCAATAATTTTTTGGCAATGAAATAACGATTAAAAGGGCGGCTTAAATGGTGAAATAGCAACACGACCCAGGAAAAAAGCCGGAATGAGCGATCAAAGAGTTATCGCATAGCTTTCTAAGAATAGGGCATTTAGTACATTACTAACGCTGTACCCGTTAAGAATTGAAAAGTGCGTAACTACGCGCTGCAGTTCTAAGATAAAATTGAAGCGATTGATAAATGAAAAGAAACTTCACATAATTTAGTCGGCGTAAAAGGTGTGTCTAATTTCCGTGACTTTTTTAACTCTCAAGTGCCTCAAATAAATCTACACTTGACAGACGCCATAACTAAATAGTTGACAAACGTCAACGATTATTTGCAGTTCTCAAGATCGTCGTGATTATAAAATTCTGAGCATTCTATTTATTCCAGCGAGGTTATTTCTGTCTCAAACAAGAACAAATCTTTCGCAAAATATTTCATAAGCATGCAGAGGATGGAAATATGACAGACATAAGTGTAAAACGAGCTTGGAGGTCGAATTGTGGCCGGAATTCGAAGTTCAGAGGCTATTTCAGCCAACTTTACAGAGGCCGAATGCTATCTATTTTAATAATGCGGTTATCAGAAACCAAGAAACTGATATCTTCATAAAACTGATACAGAATATATATTGCCTGTAACTACGAATAGTTTGACTAGAAATGTTTTGTAACTTGAAAAACCATTTTGAAGTTCGTCCTTCTCACTCATGCACTATTTCAAAGATCAAAGTGCTTTCTAAATACTGTTCATGGTTGGTTGCTTTCTTGTTGGTGTTCTAAGAGCAATCAGCAATTTAAAGTGTTTGAGTATAGAGCTGTAGGTTAACTTTGGCAAATGTTCCGAACTCCGTTTAGCTTTGGTTTTGACGAAAACACAGCAGTACACTGTTACAACGGCCGCTCAAATTTCAGTGTTAGTACAGTGATTACTTAAGAATTCTAAATAAAGTTTCTCCGTTTTCAAAGCTCTCGCGATTGTGAAAAACGGTTTCGATTATGTTCTTGATAGAGTACATCAGCAAGAAAAAATATACTATAATTACATAACACTGACAGTTACATAACACTTTTCTTATACACACGCTATGCACTTTATCCAATCAGAAGTCAATGGATGGCAAAGTGTCTTTCCGTGATGACCTGCGAAACCTTCCTTATCTTAAACTTCCCCTGGACCTTTAATCTTGGCTGGTCTTAAGTATCTGCGCCAGTAAAACACTAAAACTGCCAAAAATGGTTTTCCCACAATACCTTCCATTCTTTTTAGAGGCGACACCACGGCCTTTCCTTAAGTGTAGATACAAACATTGCCAAATCAATCACGTTGCTTTCAAACCATGATCGGTCTATAAAGCTCACTTATGCCAACTACTAGTACAGATATTTAAAAGTTCAGCCTCTTTGTGGACTACGAAGATGTAGGGTCCACATCGAGATAGACATTTCGTTGCGGTCTGTTCATACCTTATCAACTGGTTAAATTTAGAATTCCTGATGAAGAACAAGCACGTGTAATCTTAGAGAACGTTCTTAAATAGACGTCCGGGCCTTGTTACGCTGCAGAGTGACAACGAGCAGAATTTCTTGATAAAATATTCCGAGGTTTTTAAATTCTAAGCAAGCTCTTGTCGTGTTAATTTCAAACGTTTAAATATGGGATTAAACTAACCAGGACTTGACGACAGTTCGAACTTACTGAAAGCGCGTCCAAGTCGTTGAAAGCACACTTATGGGTGTATAGAAGGGCGTTAAACCGAGAACGTGGGAGTGCATTGACATTTGCATACAACTGTCGAGCACATTATGGTTTTGGAATACAGTGAAAAAGCCGGGAAGAAATTCCGCAGTGAGAGTAATATGATAATATGAGGGCGGCGAATAAATGAAAGATGCATTTCTTCCTGTAATGGGCGTTGCCTCCAGCAGGTGAAACATCTTTTACTAAAAGCATTTATGGATAGCGGCGAGAAGACGAAGTATTATTAATTTTAAATTTTATTTACATAAGGGTCTCGAAAAGTGATGTTTTCGTTCCCTAGAAGAATGTGATCTGTTCGGATTCCTTAGCTGAAATTTTAATTGCTCGAAAATGTTAGGGAGCAAAATCTTCCTTTGAAAAAATGCTAGCTGAAATTAACTTTCCACGAACTTCAGTCTAGGGAACCATTTTCTTTCCGAAAATGCTAGCTGACGTTTTTGACTGCCAAAAACAGCCAATACGACCTTTCCGAACACTGTAAGGGCTTCGATTTCCCCTTTGCGAACCTTTTAGGCCACGTTTTAGTTACGAAAATCCGAGTGCACTCTTTAATCGACGCTGAAAGCCTCAGTAAGGCGAGCTACCCTCCACCGAACAGATATCTACCGAAACTTGTGGTTGGTTGCCCCTGATTAGTTGTCGTCAGTTAAGACCAGTCTCGCTTTCTCTTTTCACCTACGCTTTTTAAAATGGAAGCCTTCAAGACGTGCAACTTACTGTACTCAAATGAGTATCTATAAAGAAAAATCATATGTTTGAACTGTGGATTTAAGATTGAATCTGTGAATGATCATCACAGTTATGAACACTACAGTAGTGAAAATAAAGCCTGAAAAATTAAGGCTTGTACGGGAGTCGAACCCACGACCTCTGCGATGACGGTGCAGTATTCTACCAAATGAGCTAACAAGCCAGCTGGGAGCTGGTTATTTTGTAAATAATAAATAATATTTAGAACTTATATTGCGCTTTTTTCTTTCAGAATAATCAAAAGTAATTGGTTCGCAATAAACCCAAGAAGTTAGATCTTTTTTCCTGCTGCTCCAGGAAACGTTCGTGGCCGTGTAAACTGGCAGATGTTCTGACCAAATCCTTTCTTATTGATTATAGCACTGTAGACAGCATAAAAACGACATTTCCTCACGTGTGAAATGCTTTGAGCTCATCCGTTTGTGCGATTAACGGACTCATATTTTGATAAATAGTCTTAAGAGTGCTCCAACTGAATAAGCACTTGTACTTTATTGTTCAATCTTAGGCCGCTTGCTTGACAGACTTGTTATTGCAACTGCCTCTAAGATCATCGCGAGCTCAACTTGATAGATCTCAAAAAAAAAAAAACAAACAAACAAACAAAAAACCACAGCATAGCTAAAACAGACAAAGCAACTGCGTACTGAAAAATTCCATTTTAGCCCTTGCTGGCTCCGAAAGATGAAAGTATAAAACAGAGGAGTTTGTCAAAATTTTGTCACTGAAATTATTCTTGCCCATGACAACTAATCCTGATGTTTTGCCATCACTGGTTATATTCACTACGCTGAATGGAATAAGTTACCAACGTGGGAGGTTTCAACATATAGTGCACTTAGGCAACTTATAAAACCCCCAATGATGAGTTGTTGGTAAAAACCTCAGTTAAGAACTGTTCACCCACTTTGGTTATAATTATTAGCGGAGATTTCCTCTATTATTTGAGTCTCAGAAAAACATAAAGTTTAAACTAACTTGAAAAAATTTTAATTTATGCAATCATCGGCGTCAAAATTAACTCTGGAAGAAATCAATATTGTATAATGCGTCTGTTCTTTGTGTAATTTATAATATAGGATTAATGAGCATCGTTTGTTTGGCATTTTCGTGTAAAAGATTCGAAAAGATCACAGAAATAGAACGCAATGCTAGTCCAGACAAGCTATCTGGTCTAGTGCGACAAGCGACGCACTTCCGTTATAAACGGCCTACAATCCTTCTTGGAGACGCATTTTATTCATGAACTAACGAGTTGAAATAAAAAAAAAAAAGAAGAAAAAAAAAAAAACACCGGAAAAACGTGGAAAATATAAAAAAAACTAGCCGTATATACAGGTTGTTTTTGTGTGGAGAAAATAGATAATGGTCATTAATGACAGTTAAAGGTAATTAAGGGCTCTGATTATTGGCTCAACGGTGTCAGTCAACTGGTCAAAAGAGAATATCTAAAAAATATTTCAGCTGTGATGGTTCGAAAATCGTGCTTCTGAAACAACTGTGAGAAAGACGTCTGCGAAAGAAGCAAGTTGGGGAGGAAGCGGCATATTTGCGTCGTCTCAATTTCATGACTGATTGATTGCTAATTTGCTGTCTATAAAGATACCCTGCTATGATATCTGGAAGTTTCGCCACCAAAGATAAATAGAACTCATTTTAAAGGAAAGCGCTTTACCAGCAAAGGGAGTTGTTTACTTGTTGTCTAATCCCTTTATCCCGTTTTGAATGGCTATGAATGCCACAGTTTTTAAACGAAAATAGCTGTGGAAGCTTTATCGCCGATGCATTTCCAAAAATTCAGGCGACGCAAATGGACGCAGAATTCCGGATAAAACATGTGATCTTAACTTGGTGTTATACTTTGTGAAGTCAGTATGTCTGGCTCGCAGAGTTAAACCTTAAGTGAATAAACAAATCGTTTGGTCGGCCATCTAAGATAAAACGGACCAGTGAAGACATTTACCTCATAAGCAAATGTTGTAAACATCAGCGGCCGAGCAAGTCTGTTATGTTAAAAAAACTCGCAAAGAATTCTTAAAACGAACCCCGATCACTTTAAAATGACTTTCACGGAGCGGTACGGAGCGGCACCAAAAGATTTCTTCGGCAAAGTAGACATTTCATGTTGCAGGAACTGTTGAAAGGAGATTTTAGGAATTAATTGGTGGAAATGAAGAATTCCGAAAATGTTCCCATGCGCTAAACGGGCGGTTTGCTTTGGAGATTTCTCTCGATATCTGAAATAAAATAGAAAACTATAAATAATTAGCGCTGTTTCCTAGTTTAAAATAGCATACCCGTGCAATCGGATTGAAGAAAAAATAACATAGCAAATTTAGAAAACGCCAACGTTGCATCACCAATTGGTTTTTGTCGTGCATATTTCTTGGCGAGAGGCTGTAATCCTCTTTAATTAATTAGCGAAATAAGGTGAGTTACTCCATGCTGTGAAATAGTCGCTGCTTAAAAATTAAAACCATAAGGGTAAAGTCTAAAAAATAAAAGATAAGTTGAATTTACTATGATTGTCTGTAATTCTGGTCTATTTGAAATTGGAGACGCCGACAATTTAAAAAGAAAGAACGATTGTGGTATTGCAATTGAATGTACGAGCCCTATAAAGTTGAAAGATTTCGTCTTACATCGCGGATATAAGAAAATGAAACAAGCCGTCGGCCTAAAAATTATTGCGCTACGATACGGGCTTAAAATTCTCGCTGTTTTGACAGTCTGTAAAATGCACTGAGAAGACACGATGTGAGACGAAACTCAACCGTGAAATGTATAGGCCTGGGAAGCTCTAATGTGTTCGCGATCAAACCCAGAAGCCATGTCGTAATTGACGATGACGGGTCTTTTCTCCTCGCCGTTGGAGAAACCTTTTCGTAGAAAGCGTATCGATTTCAGTCAGATGATATCCCGGCCAAGGAAAAAATACAGAAGACGTTAAAGATATATGATTGTCAAGGTATAACTCAAAATACAGAAAATAATTTGATATTTCGACAGATTGCTCTCAATAAAGATAGCCCGAGGTATCAATGAGTGCTGCCTCTGACACTTGTAAGAATATGTTCCCGTTTTTTTTTTATGCCTTGGTTATTTCTTTAAGCTAAAGATGTCAATGTACTCCATGTACTTAAGGTACCAGTCATTTCGTGACGAGCAAACGTCCTCATAATGTGTTCTACACCGGTTACGTTTTGCGTGACTGGGCTATCGACGGACAAAACTGTCATCCGAAACAATGATTGATTAAACGATAAATCAGACAAGCCTCATCAGTTGATTTCGAAACTGCAGATTCTTTCAATCGGGAAATTAAAATATGCCTCAAATGACCGGCGCTGTTTACAGGGCTCGAACAAACGAACCCAAGCGTACAGAAAACCGCTGTATTCTAAGATGGCATGCTCAGTATACAATTGTTTTTACTCACTTGGTTTGGACGCTTTCTGATGTCTCCGGGCCTGTTGGCTTTGTTTTTGTTTTTATGTTTCTCCCCTTTTTCTCCAGACGCGTTGAAACATCTCACAAAGTAAACTCCATCTTCGTCCCTCTCCACTTGGCACTTCTCCATAAAACAAACAAAACCGATTTTAAAACAGGACCATTTTAAAAGTCAAACCCCGCGCAAATTCCAAAATTCTTGAAAAGGTTCTAAGACTGGGACCATTTTATTTAGCACGCTAAGCTTTTCCTTAATGGACTAATACACGTATTTTCTCTTTTAGACGGACACTTTCCATAACGGAGACCTGCAGCTGGATGTTATACCACGACTCGCTCGTTTACGATATCTCTGTTTAGCGGAAGCCAGGCGCACGGGGCAGGGTAGGGGAAGTCCCTCCTTTTGATATTCAAACTGTGAACAACCTTATAAAGCTGGTATCACCATATAAATCACTATGCGGTGGATCAAATGAGTTACAGTTGGATTGCACTTTATCCTCTGTATAGCGACGTAATAATAATCCAATCAGCGGTTTGAAAACGCACGACGAGGCGTCAATTCAATGATTTTCGGCCTTCCCTATCTCCAAGCCTGTGTCCAGCCTCTCCAAGGATTTAACGTAGAATTAATCTCAAGACTGTCCCGGAGTATAATTTGAGACGATTTTCCTCAGTGTGAAACGAAACGTCCGGCTAAGAAGCACATGCTTGGACGGGATTAAGAGTACTTCTCCATTTTTGTGGCACCATGCATATTTTCAGATATTTCCCAAGCTAACTGAACTGCAATACAACGTGTTTCGCAGTGCGCTTAAAATTGATAGTCATATTTAAGCGCGCTTTCCTTCAAATTGATTCATTTTATAGTCTACAAAATAATTAGTTCTCTTTGCTCCAGATGGAAGAAAGACCGAGCTAATGGGTGGCAAAGACGAAAATATATCACATCTGGCTTGCTTTAAAATTTCTTGCAGTTGATCAATTTCTCAGTACGGCATGAGGCGTGGGCTTGATTTGGAAAGCTTTATTTAGTAACAGGCGGGTGAATATTTAGTCCGATCGTCATGGAATTTATCAGCTAAGAAGTAAAAATAATATAACGGAATTTTCTATATTATCCTCTATCACCACATCCGCTATTTGGAGCTACCTTGACAATGACGCTAGGAAGAATTTTAAACCTACTTTGTGACGGCGGCGATTTCTTTGTAATTTTGGTGTTGTTACGGTATTCACATCAAACATAGGTACAAGTGTCATCTTTTTTCATGTTTCAGAGTTAATTGGTATGTTGGTGTGATTTTTTTTTTGCTCTGTGTAATATCATGTCGATAAACTCTGTTTAGCGCCTGGGTGGCTATCTTCAACACATCTGGCAGCTTCGATGTTTCAATGTGAGACATGAAGTCACTGAAGTAGAAATGTGTATACAATCGAATCGACGATGGCTGATCTCAAGACAATAGTATAGTAATCTTTCTTAACGATTTTCTATCTCGTTAACACTAAATAAACTATACTTCCTTGAGTAAATATGTTACGTGTGTAGTTTGATGGCAAATAAACGAAGCTATCTCGAAAGGATGCTGGCTTTCATCTTTCAAGCGAATCTTCACCAACAACGTCTCGTAGACTGGTGCAGTTTGCACACGACGTTCGTGAATGAAAGCGATCGGGCACCTTGTTGAAGTGAAGTGCAATCGGTTAAGGATACACTTACGGAAATATGGAATATCTCTCTTACCTTATCCTTATTCGATTTCGTGCTTTTCGATTCTTTGGTTTGCCTAGCTGATTCTGTTCCGTCTACAAAGCACGCTAGGATAATTGCAAACGCTATCATCGAAATCGTCAAAAACCCGCGTAATCCCAACAAGACCCGTCGATTTGTTCCTTTGCCTGCCATAATGTTGACTGAAATAATCATTAATAAATGGACAACTCTAGCTGACTGACAAGTCGCGTGTTATTGCCTTTGTGAAATAAACTGAATTCTCGTTAGCCTCGTTTCCCTTTATGCTGCCCCTGAGCTGGAGCCAACCAATAAAAGCCCGACACTTCACTTTGTGGGCTGGCGTCACTCAACAAGTTCGCTAGATTCGTTCCAATTGTAACAAGGGCTCCAGTTATCTTTGAATTACGGAATTCGCCGTTTGAGACTGTAAAGCTATCTCATTTAAGGCAACGAATCAGTCGGAAACCTCTCTGCAGTCAGTTCTCTGGAATTCACCTCGTGGAAGTTTTTCGCCGCGTTCTTGCCGCGGTGATGAGATATCGGTCAGTCGCTTCCTTTGGCGTTGAACCCAGAAAATAATTTCCCGCGGATTATTGACAGAGGGACGAATACCACGGAAATGCAAAGAATTAGCAGCAAATTTTCACGTTTTGTTTGATGTGTACTTATAAATTAACCATACAGGAAAAATTTTAATGTCATTTGTTAGCACAACGGATAAATTCGGCAGACGAAACAAGCTTAGAGTGTGTTTCTTTTTATTTTCCGGCTAAGCGAACTTCAAGTTGTCTTTTTCTACCCGACTCTAAAAACAGATTGTTTGTGTATATTTGACTTCTTTACGGCTATCAAAACTTCCAGAATAAGTATAAAATTTTAATCCTGGCTAAACGGACCAACTTAGGGATGCCTCAAATCTTCTTAGTTCTCCCTATGACTGGATATATCTCAGCGGGATTAAAATTCTTAAAATTCGACGTTACTGCCAAGTGCCATCTGGAAGATGCCTACATCGACTGGGCGTCTAAAACTAGACCAAACTTGATTAATTCTATAAATCTTGATCAAACAAAAAGCGTACCAACCCGACAGCTTTCGCTGAAGTGACGTTGCAGTTATTCCAACCGCAACTATAAACGGCAATATCAAGCTCGAAAACTGAGTTAACCTGACTCATGGTCACATTTGAGTCAGTATGTAAACTGTGCAAGGGTTTTCCTCAAAATGATTTGAAAATCCGGCCGAGTAATTTTTTTTATGACTATTGTTCTCCATCGATCAATGAAGGGATTGGTAAAGGATTGTCTTTCATAAAAGAAGGCGTTGTTGCACTGGCTTTTTCAGCCAGTAAACAATTGTGGCGTAATTTGCAGGAAAAAATACCTAATGTAAACATATATATATATATATATATATATATATATATATATATATATATATATATATATATATATATATATATATATATATATATAGTACAGTAAGGTAGGGAGGGGATATATTAGCAACTGATTGCCTTAATTACTTAGGATCACCAGCCTATTCCCGTTTGGATGGCGATTCATTAGCGATTTCTGAGAAATACAAACAGACAAGGTTAATTTGGAACAGAAATCATCAACTAAGTAATTAAGTAATTAAGGCCACACTGTGTATGTGTTGTACAGTTAAAATATGTGTCAACCCAGTGTGGTTGGTTCAGTGGCCTAGTGGTTAAGGCATCCGACCGGTAATCTGGAGACCCAGGTTCGATTCCTGGCTGAGCCACATTTTCACTTAATTACTTAGTTGATGATTTCTGTTCCAAATTAACCTTGTCTATATATATATATATATATATATATATATATATATATATATATATATATATATATATATATATATATATATATACTTGTTTCTTGGGTAGAATGTATTTCGTAGAGCGCTCAACTCATTTGATTGAGGAGCATTGACTATAACTTCACAGGAGTTCAGGCTTCAGGAATAATCATCGTTTTTATTGCAATAACACGATGATTATTCCTGAAGCCTGAACTCCTGTGAAGTTATATATATATATATATATATATATATATATATATATATATATATATATATATATATATATATATATATATATATATACTGGCTAAAGAACATCTCTCGTTAGTTTTTGATTCGTTAGCGTTCCGCCGGCGAGGCAATAGAGAGCTTTAGCAACGACGACGGCGACGGCAACGAAAACGTCACTTCAAAATAGAACTGCCCGTTTTTGTAACGCTTTCGCTATTATTCCAATTTGTTTAACTTGGAAAGGACTGGCGAACTATTCAGGGAGTAAATTGTTATGAACGTCATTAAAGCAAGGAAAAAGAAATAAAACTTTACTGTCACACGCTCCCGTTCTCGCCAAAACCTAAAATTTGGTCATTTCACGTTGTTGTTTTGCAGAGGACGGGAAAGAAATGTACCAAAATGTAAAACGCACGTGCAGAGCCATTGTTTTTGCTCATTAAGCCTATTGTTTTGTGGCGTTCCCGTTGCCGTTGCCGTCGTCGTTGCTAAAGCTCCCTAATCCCTCGCACGTGGCTACAGCGTCCTTGAGTGTTGATGCGTTAGCTGTATCTACCTATTTTACTTTACAACCTTTTCTTATTTGCTTCACTGGCCTGAGTATACTTTTCTGTCCAGTTCCCTTTGGGCTCTTCTACCATCACGCAGAATGTGTGTAGTGCTCAGTAATTTTTTCATGACCACATGACGTATGTATGTATATGTATGACGTATGTATGTATATATAGATTTTGACGAACATGTATGTGAAGTGAAAGGCTGCTGATCTGCAATACTAGCCAAAAACGAAGAAAGCTAGCCTGATGTAAGTATTATCCCCTCGTAGCTGAAAATCAAAAGGAGCTTAAAGGGGACGGCCTTTTTAGTGTAGAGACTATGTATAGGGAAGTTGCTTGGTCTGCGGTAAACCCTTCCCAGCAGCTGATGTGCGTTGTAATGTCGGACCTTTTGACGTCTGGGTTTAATGTCTGTTGATTACCTTTACGGTAACGTCTAAAAAGTTGATTTTACCGCTCTTCAATCTAATCTGAGCCTTGCCATCGACAGCCATGTGAATTAGTCTCTGTTATTTGATGGCAATCTTGTTTCCTCTAAACCAATTAATAATAATAATAATAATAATAATAATAATAATAATAATAATAACAACAACAACAACAAGCATAGCCGTCATTAGCCGTCATTAGTATAATTCGATTGTATGATCTTAATATCTCTGCATAATGGAATTCTTAATTTTATAGAACTTTGAACTTTTATTTTTAATTATATCTATTTCCTCTTCTTTTATGTAAGATTAAGTTACTTCTAATTTTCTTTATAGTGTTTTGATGAATTAATTAGATTTTTTGTAACAGCAGGTTGATTGTAAATAGGATTTTACTTGAGGTTTTGTAATAAAGATTCTTTTATTACAATAATATTAATAATAATAATAATAATAATGTTGGGCACAGCAAGAATCTTAAGAAGGACCTTAGACATCTAAGGCTATGGGAAATAGCCTGATGATCTAGGAATACTTGACCACCAATACAACTAATGGTGTGATAAAAAATCCTCATAATAATAATAATAATAGTAGTAATAATAATAATAATAATAATAATAATAATAATAATAATAATAATAATAATAATTACCCGAGTCAAGTAGCAGCCTTAGAGTATGTAGCATCAGCCCAACATATAGAATCACAGGCACACGAGCCATCAGACGAAAATGGAATACATGCAGTGCAACGGGAGATGCGCCAAGTGAAGAATCAATATCTGAAGGAAAAACTTGATGAGGTGAAGGGCTCGATTTCTGTGGAAAAACTTTCGGAGCTGTGGACCTTGCCACTCACAAAGATGCTTCTAGTTGGCTTACTGTTTTGCCAGTTAGAGATATGAATTTTGATTTCAACAAAACAAGAGTGAGTTTCGAGACGCTGTGAAAATCAGGTACTACTGGGAAGTTCCTGATACGCCCTCTTTTTGTGTTTGCGGGGACATCTTCAATTTGTGGATCACGCTATGATATGCAAACGGGGCGGTTTTATCATCCAATGCCGGCCATAATGAACTGAGGGATCTGGAGGCGGAACTGCTTCGCATGGTGTACAATGATGTTGAAATCGAACCAGTTTTGCAAGATATCACAGGAGAAGAGTTGAATAGGGGAGCTAATACCGCCCCTGATGCGCGGCTGATATAGTTGCTAGGGGATTTTGGGAGAGGCAGAGATCGCCGTTCTTTAATGTGAGAGTTTGGCACCCAAATGCAGACTCCTATAGAGATATGAATCCAGACTAGATATTCAGGCAGCACCAAACGGAGAAGAAGCGCCAGAACGCTAGCCGAGTGCTAGAAGTAGAGCAAGCTACATTCACGCCATTAGTTTTCAGCACGACAGGTGGAATGGCGGAATGACTTGTTGAGCAAGTTGCTACAAAGAAAAGCTTTGCGACTACCATGTCATGGATCAGGGCAAAGTGCCCTTTGCGCTGCTGAGATCAACATTACTTTGCTTATGAGGTTCGCGAGCTTCTAGGAGAGTCCATTTAGAATTGTTAGATATTGAAAAACGACATGCAAATATTCGTTAACGCATTGAGAACGCTATTTCTGGGGAACTCTAGCCAAAGCCAGGAATACTGAGCCAAGAAGTGTTTTGTATGTTTTGTAATCGACATTACTGTTATACTTAATACGATGTTACGACTATTTATAAAGCAAGTTTTTAGGCTAGTTTTTGTCACATTTTCTGGAAGCTGAGCCATTATTTTTTACAAATATTTTAAAGCTTCACGTTAAACCTGTTTTAAAGCCTTTTATCACAAGAATTTTATTTTTGCTGAAAGTGTACATACAATTTAAGAGTGCGCAAGATTTTGTTAAATGTTGGTCATTTTCTAATAAAGTTTTTCCATTAATAATAATTATAATAATAATAATATTATTATTTTAGTAGTAGTAGTAGTAGTAGTAGTAGTAGTAGTAGTAGTAGTAGTAGTAGTAGTAGTAGTATAGTTGTTGTTGTTGTTATTGGTGTGGTTAATTAAGCTCATTATTACTGAAATCGTGGAGTACTGTTATATAAAATGATAATTCAATTACTTTCATTTTACTTGTTTTCCAACCAAGCTCATGTTTCAGACCTTCTTTTTTTTCATAACTCTGAAAACAGACCCACGAGACCAAAGGTGCGGGCCCCGGAAGTAGATAAATATGTTCGTCAGCAATTTTAATTAAAAAGCGAAAAATGAGAGGGTAAATTAAATTGCTGCAATGATAAAAAGTTCATGGGTGCTAGACATTCTCGGGAAACATGGCTTATCAACCAGTGAAGCATTAAAACTATCAACGCCAGTATGGAATAAAAAAACGCCGATCCTGATAAACACGCCGATTAATATTTGTAACTGGACAATGTAAGTGACACTTATAAATTAAATACTTCGTCACTTTAAAGACTAGCTTCTTTTAAGGAAGAATTCGCGAGTTTATTATATATAACTAAAGCCATTTTAATTTTAAAAGACTCCTTAACTAATCAGTATTCGTGTAAGTCCAGAAGTTTGAGCATTTCTTGTAAAGATGCTTGCCTACAAGCCGTAGATTTACTAATCAGCTATGATATATATCTATCTATATTTATATAATAAGGTGAATAGTTCGCGCGTTGTGATTGGTTCTTAGCTATGATCTATTAGAGGACAGATGCACCGATTAAGTCATCACGACCCACTTTTTTCCAGAAATATGAAAATAAACAAGTTTTTCGCTTGCATTTTGTTTCTTTATTATATAAAACAAATAGATTCCATGTTGCCGTGCATCTGTTCAGTAATAGATCACAGAAGACGCCAAAGTGTGGTAAAAACATCAGTGACACACTCGCCTGCGGCTCGTGTGCCACTTCTCTGTTTTTACCACATTTTGACGTCATCTGTGATCTATTGCTGAACAGACGCACGGCAACATGGAAACTATTTGTTAAATATATATATGCGACTCAAAATAAAAGTATAGATTTCGAAGGTCACGTCAAAAGACTGTGGCCCGAGTGTAAAAAAATCGTGCTTTTTTCCTAGAATTTACCGCTGCAAATAAAAAAAAATATATTATAAATGATTAGCACGAAGCTGGCTTTTCATCATTCGTTCGTTCGTTTATTCGTTCGTCCATCCGTCATCATTGACGCCGCAAAAAAACAAAATCAAATTAGACTGAAAATTGTTGAATGGAAATCCTGTAACATGATTTCCATTCAACAATTTTCAGCTGAATTTGGTTTTGGCTTTTGCGGTTTCGATAATGAAATGAAACCAGAAGTATATAAATAATTTAATTCAATTTAATTTTAATTGACACACCACAAAGGGCACTCCAGGTTGCTGGGGATCTGTTTGGTGTCCGTCTACTACTTTCTAACTTCAAATTCCAATTTTAAACCTTCATTGAATCTTCAATATTTCCTTTTTCCCTCACTTTAACCAACCCTTTTTGAAAAAATTATCTCTCCCCAAATATACCCAAAAATCACCAAAAAATTCATAAAATATCCCACAACATAGCTTCGTGAGATGAGCAGAGGGATTTTTAATTGCTTGAAATGCAAACGAGATCCAGGTCAAGCAACTAAAAAACGATGTTTAGGTCAAATACCACTTAAGTACCTAAAATAGGAATAGAAGAGGTTAATTAACCTCGCATTAGTACCTTAAAAGAACAGTTTTCTAGCGACTGTTATAAAACTAACCAACTTCATCGGCCGCTCAGTCGGGCCAATCGCAGGAGGCGGAACATAACGTCTTAACCAATAAGAACGAAGGTCATTTGTGCGGCTGATTTCAAGCGCGGGAAATTAAAAAGGCGAACTGATATACCACTGAAGCTATTGGTACACAGGTCAACTTATGTGAGAACAACTGAAATGTTGCGACTATTGTTCAACAAAGCTGATCCGTGTATCATGATATAGGCCCACAGAAGGATTATATTCCGTTCAACAACGCTCAACTTGTCAAGGCAATAGAGAACAAACATTTTATCATGACCCCGAAGTCTCAACACCGCTCAAAATTTGTTGATCAACTGACAAAAGTTGCACGATGTTGACCTTGTATCATTTGCTTGGAGCACTTTTAATAATATACGGGTTAACATCAAGCACCATTATTTGATCAGTACATATTGTGATACTTGTCTTGACCAACCTCAACATGTTGAGTGGACATCTTTGTAGTTTCAACATTCAACACGTCATGATAGTTGGTTCAACGTTTGAAACACCAGGGGCACCAAACAACAAGTTTTATTTGCATGACCAGCAATTCAAGGTGCTAAGAGAACAAGAATCGAACGCGTTTCGTAACAAACGGTTAAAAACAAGCAAGGTTGGTTACAAAGTGTTTCGCAGATCAAAACATGAGTAAATAAACTAAGCAAAATATAATGCATATTAATAAAAGTACCATTACGTAATGAAAATCGATCATAGAATGCTGTTCTGGTTTGAGTGGCGCATGCGTATAAACATAATAATTGCCAACTACCTGAGGTGGTAGCAATTTAAAACGGGGCATGTAGACCTAGTTAAAAAATAGTTAGACTTCAAAGAGGCACTTGAATGAAATGAAGTGTGACTCAACGGAGTGTGTCTTTTATAAAATGCATTGCTTCACCATGTTTTTATAACCCTGCGCTTTATGTATTGTTTTTCTTATACAACTTCGATGGCCGAGGGACAAGAGCCTCTATGATGGAGTGTGTCTTGTTTTCTTTAGTCATAATTAATACATGTGCGCCTATGTGTTTTCCAAACCCCTTCACCCTAAGACAAAACAAAACGAAACATGACATTTATAATAACCTACCTTCTAGCGGCTGTGATTAAAATTAGACGAAGGGTTTCTTAAACTTGATCCGTTTGGTAATATATACCTTATTCCAAAATGGCAGCCAGTTTGTTGTTCTTTTGTTTGGATGTTAATTTACCCTCTTTGCCTCATCAACATGTACAAAATACAAAAGAATTTTGAAATGAAATTAACATGCAAAAAAATGAATAATAAATTGGCCACCATTTTGGAATAAGGTATTTCACTTTCCTTTGATTTGGCTTCCACTTTTTACGTCTTTCAGTTGCGAAGATCAACATCATAATATTAATGGGTGTGTCTTCACATGATTAACAGATGAGACTGGTGAAACAAATACACCTATTGCCCTTCACGGAACGCAAAAAAAATTTTCATTAGCACCATATTAAAGTTAAATAACACGGAATAGTTAACAAGTTAGCGAAAAGGCAATCATTATGATGGATGTTAATAAGTTACTTTGCATAAATACGAAAATTCATTTACGCTCAGTATTGTGGTTTCACCACATACTTTAATGCCTACGGCAATCAATAATGGAATAATTTAATTTAAGTTTGTGTTTCAGTAATTGTCTATCCTTCTATTTGTTTGCGGTTCAAGCAACATGGGATAAAGGTTTGCATAAACCTAAATCACTGAGGACATTTTATATCATCATCATTATCTCTTTGCCGCTGCTGGAGAATTGACCCAAGCCTTGCCTAACGATACTCTCCTACTGAGAGGTATTCCGAGACTTCTTGCCCGGGGCTACATAGGTATGTGCGGCCCCAAAGGGTATGGTTTTTTAGCCATTTTGGTCTGAAATAAGGTATTGATTTTAGCCATTTTGGTCTGAAATAGGGTATAGTTTGTCCACTCTATTCATTTGGTCAGAAGACCATCAACAAAAGCCTTTCTCAAATTATGTTTACGCCAACCATGTACGTGAAATAGGTCTGAAATAGGGTATCGAATTTTTGGTTAGGTCTGAAATAGGGTAGGGAAAATCACAGATTTTGGTCTGAAATAGGGTAAGGGTTTCAGAAAGCGGGCCGCACACCCCCACCCAATTTTTCTGGGAGTACCCCCTCGGGACTTCTTGTTTTGTTCGCGGTTGTTTGACTCGTCCATGTTGAGAGATGTCGAGCTTTACGTTGGTATGAAACGGTATTGGTGTTAATGGAGCTTTTTTTTTTTAATCTATAGTAAATATTAAAATGAACGTGGTTTAAAATCAACATGACTGTTTCATTCGCTAACTTGATCGTTAATGAACTATTCATTGGAACTATTGTAAATTTATCTTGCGTTTGTGAAAGGTAAAGGTGTATAATGGATAACGGGTAGACTGATTACGTAATGTAATTGCCGAGGAGGTACTGCCTTATATGGGCTACATAGGTATGTGCGGGCCCAAAGGGTATGGTTTTTCAGCCGTTTTGGTCTGAAATAGGGTATGGTCTGTGCACTCTAGTCTTGAATTGGGTATGTTTTTTTTAGAAGAAACTAATTCTTCAGCATTTGGCGATAAGACCATCAACAAAAGCCTTTCTTTTTTGTCTTTTAATTATGTTTATGCCAACCGTCTACGCGAAATACGTCTGAAATAGGTTATCGAATTTTTGGTCATGTCTAAAATAGGGTAAGGAATTTTCGGCAGCAGTAATGTAATGTAATAATAAAAGGAAAATCGCAGATTTTGGTCTGAAATGGGGTAAGGATTCAGGAAGCGGGCCGCACACCCCCACCCAATTTTTCTGGGAGTACCCACCCGGGCGTAATTGGTGACAGTGCAATATATTTTCACAAGCAACAACTCAGCTTGAGTGGGTTAGTGGCCTTCCCAGCTCTCAAAAGCAACATGGCTCAAGCCCTGTTATGTTCTAAATTTGTGGAGTCTGGAGGAAATTCCAGACAAGGACTACTCAAAAGAAATAGTAAAACTTGCTTTCCTGCGAGAGAACTTTCTTTCTTTATTTTCCTAATTTGGAAATATTAAGGTGAAACGTAGGTTCAGCGATGCAAATTTGAATCAGTCAAAACAGGACGCACAAACCGTATTGTGGAAGCTAGCCTTCGGTTTCCAGGCTAAGAAAGCCTTTAAAAACTAAGATCAGTGCACCACGCGTTACATCTTAGGTTTAAAAGGCTTTAGACTGCAAGCCGAAAGCTCACGACCATTTTATAAAGTTTCTAAGCAGAGAACGCTTCTACACAATGTGATTTGTAATCCTGGTTACTCATCCACTTTTAAAGGAGCATAGATCAGAGGTTGTTTGTGTTAGTGACTCCGCTGACGTTACTGGAGCGTACAAGCACGTCCCACTAATTAAAAACAGACTGAAAACATTATTTTTCAGTCGGTACTGTATCCAATTATCCTTTAATTTGCCGAAGCGCCAGCCTAGACAAAGTAAAGTCATATGTGTGCAATTATGTGTACTAACCCGCCGAGGCGTGCTGATATCGGAAAATTATTTCCTAATCAAACAATGGACTATTAGCATGCAGCCCAGTTCTGGGGCATCAATTGCAATTTTATTATCCTTTGAATCTCTGTAAAATTGAAAGAGTTTTTGTTAATTCGACTTAATTCACTGGGGATAGCTGTCCCACTCATTTTTTTTGAAGTGGGTTTGCATGCTCTAGTTATGAACTCTGGATCCGCCCTGCCGTATTTAACAACAGTGCCTTTTAATGAAAGTGTCTCAGTCGCAGCCGACTTTGTCTGCCATGCATTGAGATCAGTCTGTATTAATCCCCAATTTGGACAGGAAACCCTGGAGTCCGAATTCCTTCACGGCAAACATTAGCGATTGTTGAACGTGTTGCGCATGGAAAACCCTGTCATACCTGTGCATTTTCTCATCACTGCATGGTTAATTTCATTCATACTTTCTTAAGAGAGCTTACTGCATGTATTCAGCCACTTTGTACAGTTTGTCCCAAACATTTAACCTTAAGTCTCACACCAACGAAGTATTTAAACAATTTGTCATAGCTTGTTGAACTCTTGCTGTGAACTTTCCATTCAGACAAGCAGTTTCGAGTTGACGAAATATTCGCATAATACACCGCCACAAGCTAGAGTCAAAGACTTGCAAATTGTTCGAGAGTGATAAATCACATACAGGTGATATCAGCAGGAACTCAGCATGGCCGTGGAGATAAACCGTGTTAATTGCAAACAGACTGCCAACAACCTATTTTCCTTGAGGGACTACAAATTGAAACGGTCAGGCCAGATTGAAGCCGTGGATCAACTTTGAAGTCTATAGGAGACCTGTAAATTTCAAACCACAAGCTGATCAACTTTCAGGTCTCTCGAAGATCTGTAAATTTCAAACCACAAGCCTCAGAGATACCAACATTTTGTTTATTGACTATCCCTTGTGAGAACTTAAAAGTTATCAGAGATGAATTATCGTGGTAGGAGAGCTGTGTTGGACACTTTTCTGTAATCAAAGCCACCCCGTAAACCAGCATCGATATATACTCTATTGCTATCGAAGGCAAAGAAACCGATGTCCACTTCCGGCTGGCTAGAGGGATAATATAATAATTTGATTTAACTTTAATTTTATCTAGCTTGTTAAATTAAATTAACCGCACGCAGGTAAATCCGATTCAATCGACCTGTTGACAATTCCAGACACAAGTTGTAAGTTTAACTTATGAGTTAAAGGGGGAAGTTATCGCGTAGTTATCTTCGCAGTCAGCTTTGGCGAAAACTGTTAACCAAAACAAATTGATATCCTCTTGTTTTAAGTTGGCAAAAGGGGGACGTTTTGACAGAATAGCCCTTCAGATTTCCCCAACTGTAGAACGAAGAACTCCCTAAATTCTCTAAAATGCGAAACATCTGTGGACGTTAGGGGCCATTTGCTGCACCGAGTTTATTTCATTTTCAAACGTTTGTCATCTCTCTGTGTGATGGGAACATATCCTTTTATTATATACGTACTGAGATTTACTCACAGAAATGACAGTGATGGAAAATTCGTTTTGTTTTTAGTCACAGCCGAATCAGCGACGCGAACGATGAAAATCATCGTTTGCGGCCATTTAGCCTCCTACGCACGCAGACGTCTTTTGGCTCGTGGAGGAAAGATTGCGTTACGAGCCAAAAGACGTCTGCGTAGGAGGCTACGTCTGATTGGATGAACGGTGTTTTTCACTAGTGAAGAGTGATCGTTCGAGAAACTACGTCATCCTTGGCGTGAAAACTTGGAAGCCGCCCTTTTATTTTCAAGATGTCAGAAAGGTTTGCGGACGCCCGTTTGGATGACAATGTCATTGCTGAACAAGAGAACAAAGCCACCTTGCAAAAAACACAACGAGATGTAAAACTTTTGCAAGCCTTTTTAGAAACGAAGGGCCTCAGGGACTTAGTGCTAGGGTTACCCCCGCAGGAGGGTCAAAGATAGCCAGGTTTACAAGCAAAATTTTACAGTTAGGGTTACCCTACCACCCAAACAAAATGGCCGACAATAGAAGAGTTCTGCTACGTGCTTCGATTCTCCTGTCTGTACTGCCTGTTATTGCTGCTTTCGAGTGTCATGAAATGCTGTTATGTTATCTTCTTATTTCTAGACAACGACAACAAGTTGTAATATTAAAAGCGACCCTGTAATACAATACATCACTCGCACGAATGCAACATGTGAAACGGGAGAGTGACTCGACGTAGAAGATTACGAAGAAAACTTGGCAGTGATGGAGGAAATTATTCGAGGGAAGGTTGCTTACCTACCTTGCACTAGAAATGTTTTCTGTTCCTGAGAGAAAAGAAAGATTACAACGCCTTGAGCCTCGCGTTGTACTCGGTCCGCCACGATGGCCGTTTGTTGTCAATTTACAGGGTCTGGAAACAATTAAAAAGTTGTCCCGGGTAAGTGAGTTATCCCTACCAGAGCATTTGCAAGCAGCTAGGGTTACCCTGGCACTAGGGTAACCCTAACGCTCAGCTACAGGGTAACCCTCCTACTTGGGTAACCCTAGCACTACGGTTACCCTACCTGCTTGTAAACAGGGCCCAGAAAGAAATTAGAAAAGTTGAAGATATGAACGGAGTTGAACCTTCCTCGCTCCGAAGTCTATTGGCAAGTTTGCATGACGACATCTGAAGAGGAACAACTACTCTAGCGGCATAATGAATGGCCTCGTATTTGAGACGGCAAGGAAAGTCCTCCTGTCCAAACATGAAGACTTACTGGAAAAAAGGATAGGGAAATAAGCCAAACGCTTCGGCAGCCCACCATTAGATGAAACGTCGAGCCTGTAAACGGGTACTGAAGACGGATGACTAACGCCGTGTTAGCTTGATAACTAAGCAAAGAGCTGTAAACAAAATTCAATTAGTTTACGTTTTTGAGTGAATAAACTCATTTCATCGTGTACAAATCTTGAAAGATGTTGAACTTTTAGAACCTTGGAATGAATAAAACTCACTTCATCATCTAATCTCTGTTGCCATTATTGCTTGAAAGAAATCTCAGTACTTATGAAATACTCGTTCCCAGGGCTTTTTCCCTCACTTGGGGGCGGGGCCCTGGTTGGGTTGGTTCGCTCGTACGATACATTTTTATGCACTCGATGCGAAGAATCGCAAGCTCACTCGTTCGTTTGCGATTCTTCACAACTCGTGCATAAAAATCGTACTCGCTCACCAACCATGAAGTAATCTCTATTGGTCGCCTTAACAAGGCTAGCAGAGTTACCAAGGCCGTTGATAGAAGAACTCGGAATATTCTCTGCAACAAATGTGGGGAAAAGGTGCGCGACTGTAATGGGAATAATTTCTCATGTTCCTTTGATGTTTTGAGAACGAATCCGAGGACATGATTTCCGAGAGAGCGCTGGAATCTTTTGCCCGGGACTTGTATCTTGCCTGGATGAGAGAAAGTAGGATTTGGGAGGAGTCTGGGTTGAAGATTGGTACATTTTATGCGCCCGCGTTCCTCTGTGTGCCATAAAAAGGCCAGCGTAGTCGCCTGAGAGTTTGAGATTTTGGCTTGGCATTTCAGCTGCATCAGAGGCAACACCAGTCTAAAAAAGTATTAAGGTACCGAATTGCAGCCGGGAAATTTATGCCAGCAACCACGCAAGCAGGAGCAGATAATGCACTTCAGTGAGTTCATTCACTTCAGTTTGAGGGGTGGATGACATGAAATTCGGACAGAAGGTAGCCTCCTTCGCAGCCGTTGTTTGTGTCGGTCCTATTCTCCCTCCCCACCAACGTCTGCTGAACCGGGCCGGACATTCCATTCTCATTGTGTCTGAGTATCCAATCAGGAGGGAGAATAGAATGGACACAAACAACGGCTGCGAAGGAGGCAACGGGAATTTAGCCACCGAAATTTAAAAGCCACGATGTGATTGGTCAGTTCCTGGAATGGAATGCCTGGCTCGGTTCAGCAGACGTTGGTGGGGAGGGAGAATAGGACCGACACAAACAACGGCTGCGAGGGAGGCTAAACAGGAGGAAGATGTAATTTGATTTGATTCTTCTCTGTAAATCGAACTAGTATCGGACGCGACCTTACCTTGTTAGTGAGCACGGTCAAGAGTTCCGACATATAATTCATTTCGATGACGTATCGAGAAAAGGCCTCTCTTTTTTCTCTCGGACCACGTGACCCGAAAGGGTTGACCAGGGCGAAATAACGAGGACTGGGTACTAGGCAGGACGGGAAGCGACTAAACAAAAACTGTAAACGCAGCATTCCGAGCTGATCAATAAGACCATTAACGATATTTTGGGTTAAAAAAGACACAATTCAATTCAATTTAGCGAGTTCTTTTGCTGAACCAACAACAACACAAAAACAGCTTGAAGAAATATATTTTCAGGTTCCTCATCATGAATCAGTGGCTTCCTTGTTTGCATTAATCAAAAAAAAATCAGTGAGGCCGCTTCTTTTTACCTTTCCAATCACAACTGACAGAAATATTCATAGTAAATGTTTTTAATTTGTACTTGCTCAGTAGCAGGTCATGTTCTAGTCTGCATTAACAGTCTGGTATCGTACTTAGAACAAAAACCCTGATTATATTCTTCACTGAAAGAAAGATACAGAAACAATATTCAGCATAAAACATCTATTTGAAGGGTTGCTTTGAATTTTACAATTTAAGCTCGGTTGTTGAAAATTAGTTTTTAATTGAGGTAATTCAAATTACCATCGAAAGAAAAGTTCTTATTGAATGGCTTAGAGAACAATGAGAAACTCCAGCTGGCAGTTTGCTTATCAACCATGTTCCGGGACACAAAAAGAACACAAAACACGTGTCAAAGGACTTAAGACACAAAGCATGTTTTCGGCCAAGTAACTTTGTCTTGGCGACATGCACAAGTCTCCGCTCAATGTGACTCTTAAGCCAAATATTGAAAATATGCGATAATGAGCTGACACCACAAAACAAAACAGCCTAAGAAAAGTTTTCATTGAAACGAGGAAAGTGGACAATATCGCCTAAAACTGCCAAAGCCCGATGGTACAACTGAGATTTTCATATGAGGGAAGCTTCACATCTGTTTCTGAAACGTTGTTGGTCAACAAATGTTGAAAAGTATTTAAGAGAACTTCAAGCTTCTAAATATCAGCCCTGACTTTGCATTCGCTCAAAGTATTGTTAAGCGGTTCCATGGCTTATTTGGTTGAACGCGTTCTTGAAGCGAAATTGGTCTGACAATAAACGTAGCTTGAAACTACGTTTAACAGTTCATGAGAAAGTTAAATGTAGGAAGGATTTGAGGGTCATTCTTCCAAGGGGTGGTCTGGTGTCGCTTTGTCGCTCGTTTACGACGTGACGTCTGTCGCTTGCTTCGTTAGGGACAAATGTCGCTGTCGCAAAGAAAACATAGAGGAATGGAAATGTAAGTTTTCGTTCCCCCACCCCCTTCCACACAACCTCAAAGTTCAAAATCCAAATATTTCTTAGCACATTGCTGAATTTTCCTTTCGAATAATTTTGGACTACACAATGTTACACTGCGAAATTTACTGTATGCAGCATGGTTCCGTTTAAAGACGGTTTAGTTTTATTAGAAGTAAACTAAAGTAGAGACAATTGCAAAGAAACAGAACAAAGCACAGAGAAGAGTGTACGAACCCTAACTAGTTCCGTCATTGAGTTTGAACACGGCGATATATTTAACAATTTTGCTCGTGATGGCCGTTCGCATTAGACTACATCGCTTAAGACGATAAAACTTCAAGTAATATGCCCATTTATCTGCATGTACTTTATCGACACGACTATAGACGTCAAAATGTTCAAAAACACATTGATTCTCAGACAACAAAGTTTGATTTCAGCTTGAGTCG
>JAEMWC010000558.1:542500-583989 GCA_016490735.1 Pachyseris speciosa | reverse complement strand
TTGTCACGTGCTAGTGGTGAGTTTGTCAGTTTTCCTTGTACGTGCCTACAGACACCGTATAAGGCTTACAGTCTCTATTAAGCAACGAGTAAATAAATTTCCAATTCCAACTGCTTTGAAAAGTAGAAGAAATAAACCTCGTAGACAACCAAGTATCTGCTACCAAGTATCTGAAAGTTAAACAATCAATTAACAGGGGGAGTTTTCCCTGAAACTGAAATGAATTTTCGTTCGCTAACATCGATTCTGGTTTTGAAAAAGCAAGCATAGCATGGAAGTTAAAAGTCTACTGCACAGCTTATGATTTAGAACAATAAAACTCAATTCCCGGAAATCATAATTAAGGGTTGACAGATTCAATAACACTACAAACAGGATTGTTTCAAGGAAAAAAAAACGCTCCAGTTTACATCTTTCTTTACCTTCTTCGATATCTGAATATTATCGCATCTACAGGGAATTCGAAATGTCTGAATGAAATCCCTTCTGTCATCATAAAAGCGAAATATTTTCAAAGCACTCTAGAACTCCTCCCAGAGAAAAATATTCATAACGCAAATTCTGTAAGCTTAATGCGAACTGTCTGACAACAAACGATGAGCGTGTCCGCGTAAAATAACATCGTGAATTGAATCAACATTAAGCTTAATTTGTTTCCAATTCGCAAATGCCTTCGCTCTTACGATACTGTGAATTTGTCTCTTAGCTAGATCTAGTGTAAGAACTCAAAAGCGATCTAATAAAACACAAATTTGTGAATTTTTCCCACCTCATCGCGGCATTCTTCTGTCGGTTCTCTAAAATTTGGTGGGGCGCATTTCCGAGAAGATTTCGTGCCACATCAAGATCAAAAGGCTTGTTTTTTAAGGCCCTCCAGAGTTCTTTTCCTTTCTCCGTTACATCTTTGTCCTTGTTAGCCATTGGGAAAGCCAGAAAAAAAACGAGGAGAGGAAAGCCGCATCTAGGAAGATGAAAATAACGTTCGCTTCGTAGACTTCGTAAACACGAGTCGATGCCGTCATCGTGGAGACTGGTAGCGAACGTATGTAACGCAAACGTTTATGACATGTCAAAGAGACCCCCTTTTCAAGGGCTTTCCAGGGACTGAGGAAATGTCCTGAAATGTGTTACATCACATTTATAACCAGGATTTGACTGAATAATTCGACAGCAAAAAGACAACAACCGTCCATGTCCTTGCTAAATAATTACCGTAGAATTCCGAAAGAAACGGCCCTCCGCGCCGAAAGTAACGTTATTTTTTTTGCCCTCCTATCAAATCCCGAAAGTAACGGCCCCCCCCCCTCCCCGAAAGTAACGGCTACCCGAACAGCATTTTGAATAATTACCCCAAAACAGTAACAAAACACTGTTGTGACTGTTGTATTTAATGCTCATTTCAAGCATTACAGTACTTTGCGTCGGCTTCCAAAGCGATCTTAAGGAGTACCGTATTTAACGAGTCTTAATGTAACATAAAAGAATAGTTTGGCATGATTTAATCTGAGTGAAACTTATGAACGCTACAATACTGTATTGAAATTAAATTTATCAGCGAAGAGTCAAAACATACTGTACAGTTAATATTAGTGATCGTGTATGTTTTGCGTACCGATTTAAGGTAGTCTGTTTTGTCTACTGTACGTTACATTGTTGGAATATGCATAAATGGAATGACTTTTCAATTTCATAATACGTGTCCTCTTTGTCTAAGACCACTTCGAGTTACAAACGTTTTTTACCTATCCGAAAATAACGGCTACCCGAAAGTAGCGGCCCCTCTGGCCTGTAAAATCCAAAAGTAACGGGGGCCGTTACTTTTGGAATTCTACGGTAATATGAGAATTTGGAGCGACTCACTGGCGCCGTTGACCGATTTCCACCGCTGACTCGGGGTTGGATTTCATGCCCAAAAATACAGGGCTTCCAACTGAAGTTGCGCATACTTCGAGGTCACTCTTAGAATTTTCTTTTCGTACTTTTTCCTCTGTCGGAGTTATATTTACATTCCGTTCGAAAGAACCAAGAAATCTGTTATCCAATGTATTCTTCAAAACGTCCGCACAAAGGAGCGCAGAACACCTTTTGAAACAACGGCCATCAGCCGGTTTTGAAAAGGTATTTACTGAGGGATCCCGATGGAAGAACTTTATTGTACAGGGATCATTCAGGTTTGCAAAAACAGATTGTGGGACTTTGCACCCAACCCAGCCCCCCTGTGGGATATTATGGTACCCTAGAAAATGTATGTAAATCATAGCTTTTTACTAAAAGTGAGTAGGGAGTGGGGGTATTAAATTCCTTATTTCTCCAAAGATTTTGATGGAGGACTGGGTATTGTTATGCATGTATCTTTTTACGTGACAGCTGATCACGTGGTTATACTCGGCTCATTTGAACTCACTCTCTGGTCGGCCGAATCATTTGCAGAATTTATCTTGGAATGTGTCAAAATTGCCCTTAATTACTGTGTTTTGGGTCATTTGCTGGTGCCGGAGCTCATCACCAAGGGCTGAGAAGGCTTAAACCTGGCCAATTCTAAAGAACCGCTTATTGGCACTGCGAATACAACAAACTTTTTTCGAACGCTCGCTTGAATCTGCTGACAGTTTGTTTCTCGTGGACAGGGGCCTAAAAGTAGATGTGCCTTGTCTCACCGGGCTCCAATCTTCACTGGTGGAAGTTTCATTGAATGCTGAAGGTGCCGAACAACTTTGGTGCAGGATTGAAGCCTGGTCTGAGACTTAAAAAGAAAATGGTAAATTGTTTCGGAAGAGCCTTTCCCGCTCAAAGATACGTGGATTCTCCCAAGATGCAACGGGGGCAGATTCTTGCTGCTTGGCTGCTTGGTTGGGGTTGCTGATAAAAAGGGAGCTGAGAGAGCTATTGCTTGCCCTTTTTCTTCAAACTTCCTGTTTAATTTGGAACCAGAAGAGCTGTTTTGTTATGTTTACTCTCTGAATAAGGATTGAGTCGTAAAAAGATTTGTTCAGACTGCTCGTTTGCGAGGTAAAGATTTTCATTTAATTCTTGCACTAGTTTTAAGCTGATATGTTGTTTATATCCCATCTGTGTCCTATTACTTTGCTGGAGAAGTGCACTGTCATGGCAGTTTGATTTTTTTCTCTCTTGCCGATGTGTCTACAAACACTTTTGCTGTGATATTGCTGAAAAAGATGGTAAAACCTGACCACAGCAATTTTTTTCGTGACCCTATGCAGGTTTGAAATTTAAAACTGGCATGGAATTTGTAGATGGCAACAATTATTTGCTTTTCATGATTTTACTTTTACCAGCTTTTTAGGGATTAAATTAGAGGTACACAAACCTTCTATGCAATTATCCAAAATAAAGCCTATCTGTAGAATTGTTCTTTCATAACATTTGAAAAATTGATGGTAGGGATAGCAGAAAACACCCACTTTTGGCAAAGTGAAACTTCGAAGATTTTTCTCTGCAAATAACAAGAGTCAGTCCACAGGTTTAGGTTCATATCATAGATCAATACAAAGATAATTGGTAAAAAAATTGTTTCTTGCCTCACTGACTAAGCATTTTTGCTAATTTCTTGTTACCGAGGAAGCACTATTAAAGACATCTGACAAAAGCTTGTTCTGTTACCATGGCAACAAGAGACTCAAAACATCATTGTGTTTATCATCATTCATGGCAACGAGTTGCATGATGGTGGTTTCTTCTGCATGAGCTTGATTTTGGAGAAAAAAAGTAGTCTAGGGTACCATAGCACCTTAAAGCATTCTAATGCCCCTGCACATATCTTGAGCTTTTCGTTCAGACGTTTTAGCAGAATTTTGTGATTTACCGTATCAAAAGCGGCGCTAAGATCAAGCATGACCAGCAACGTAACCTCTTGAGTGCTATGATTGACGATATGATGAATTAAACTCTGGGTATAGTGAGTGAGTCATCATATTGGCGTATGTGACAGTATGAGTGACCGAAAATCTTTCATTATGTTCTTTGCATTTTATTCGTTCTTGTCATGTGGAAAAGCCAATCTGCAATATATCGGGAAATGGTTGTACCTAAAAACAGCTATAATTTGGCCTGAATTTGGAAATCGTGTCCTTGCGATTTTTCGCAGTTCTTTGTCATGTTAATGATAAGTCGAAAGCCAGCTGCGTGAAAACTGCGATTTTTGCGAAAATTGTGAAAAATCAGTGAAAAGCCTCCAGAAATTACAGCATTTGCGAATATTCCCAAGGTTGACGATGTTTGGCGTTACTTTCGATTTTTCCCAGATCTGCGTCATTTTAGACAACAGTTTAGTGTGGTACTAAGGCCTCCTTTACATGAAGAGAGGAAGATCCTAGAGGCGGATCATCCTAGCGCCATTTGTTTTCTGTATTCAGTTTACAAGCAAAGGGTTGCACTTGGCCCTAGCGTTAGGATCTTCCTAGTCCTAGGATCATCCTACCTCGAAAGTAGGAAGATCCTAGCACTAGGAAGATCCTAGGACCATGAAAACTGCTTTCGCTAGGAAGATCCTAGTACCAGGGACAAAAACAACAAGCTAAGCAAACGTTGCGGCGGCTGGGCGATCAGCGGCTAAAGGAGGACAATTTCGTCGAAATTTCCTACCGAAATTTCGGCATGTAAACCAAACGAAAAGTTAGCTCTCTAGGATCTTCCTAGTGCTAGGATCTTCCTGCCTCCATGTAAACGACCCCTAAATGAGCGAAGATCCCTAGAAAATCGCCAATCAGATAACGCCGTGTTTGCAAACAGCTTTTATATGATACTAATAATGGTCTTTATTTAAGGTTCAAAACAGACGTTAACATTTCTATTATTGTACATAAATGAAGCGTTCTCGAATTCCAGCAAATGAGCCTGAGAATTGGATGATAAACCGGCTGGATAAATTGCGAGCAGACGTCCAACATTTGGATACCACGAAAACATCACACTCGCTTATTTGCATATTGTGACTCTCTCCTCCGTGGAGCCTCTCTTGGGGAGGACCAAGGGGAGGTGGAAATGGGAGTGGGAGTGGCTCGCGGGGACGATGGGAGAGTGAAAGGGCGGGAGCCTCTGCCAAATAATGTTTCCAAGATGTTGCAGGATTTCCGAGGGAGACTGGCGATAGGTCGCATTTCTCATCAATATTTACAAGATGGCGGAACATGCAATGGCAGAAGAGGAGTAATTTCTCTTTTACCGTGCGACCGTTCCAAATAGGCGAAACAAAGCGGTAAATTGATATGTTTCAAATGCTTTGAAGATGACGGCCCTTGTAAATTTTCTTGTCGAGGGAGTTGGATTGAGTCAACATTTTCGTACAATGCATCGCAACACTGCTGTCGAAAGTGCGAAATGCAAAGCAGTTTTTCAGGAACGGCGAAGAAACGGCGAGCGTCGTTGAGCGATTTGGCAGACTTCGATTACTATCGGTTAGTATCCTTTTGTTATTAAGCAGAAGTGATTCTTTACTACTGATTGAAAACTATTAATTTAGACCGTGTAGTAAAATATCGTGGTTTGTTTATTTCAGTGAAGCAACTGAGTAATCTCGTACTCAGATCTTCCACGGCCAAGCGAAAGGGAGATCTGGTAAAGTTCGAATTTGGAGCATGCTCAGTAAGAGTCACGCCCGATATATGGGCCTCACTATAACTGCGCGTGCTCGTCCTGATTTTGTTTATGAAGGAAAGATAAATGGACTTTGAGAGCGCTTTTCAATCGGTTTTGCGGTCCAGAGGAGAAGAAACCTTCAAAATCAAACCAAACCTAAAAGAGGCAATACAGGAGGTTGTTGTCAAAAAACGGCCGAGATTGGTTAATTATTCTCCCAACTGGTTACGGTAAATCGCTAATTTATCAAGGGTTTTCTTCACATTACGATCATCTCACTGCAAAGAAGAAATGTTTTAGTATATACTAATGAAGGTTGAGCTTGCTGGCTGTTCTTGAGTTTCGCTCTTTTCTTTTCTGACGCGAGTTGCAGCTTCTCTTCTCCTCTATCTGCACAGGCTTCTGTTCACATTTTTGCTTCATCAGGAGCGATCCTGAGCCAGATCTTCCCAGTGATCGACATCCATGTCGATGTCTTTCTTGACGCTTTCTTTCATTTCATGTAAACCTCTCCTTATACCAAGTACATAATAGGAATATAATTGAATTTTCGTACTAAGGAGATCACGTGCCAATGGATAGACATCTGAACAAGCTAAAAACCTTGAACAGTCTTATCAGAAAACTTTGACAATGATTCATTAAATAAGCACTCAGTAGTAAACACATTGAACGCACCACCTACTCTCTGCCAGCAAACAGCAGCCCAAAAACGCAGGTGAAACCCACCTTATCTGGTCCGAGGCATCTCCGCCATCGAGTCTTAGGTGCTGCAGTTGATCTGGTGGTAAATCATCTCCTGAAAGATAATTGTGTCGAAGCAATTTCAAGAAAGATAACTCCTTCATTTCCATCCTTCATTTTTTCCTACCCTCCTCCCTCCCTTACTGCTCCCCTTTCTTTCTTCCAGCCTCCTTCCCTCTCTTCCTCCTCCTCTCTCCCTTCCTTTCTTCCTTCCTTCCTTCCTCTCCCCATCCCTCCCTCCTTTCCTTCCTCCTTCCCTTCCTTCCACCCTTTCTTTCTTCGGAACAAAGGTGTGCTAAAACTCATAACAAATTTCAAGAAATGTTAATGAAACACCGTATTAAAAAAACCATTTCCATGACGATGAAATTCAAGTCCCTATCAACATTGTGGGACACATGTTTGAAGGCGCTTGAAAGAAAGACTCAAGTTTATAAGGTTTCGGTTAACTTACCTTCAAAAGGGCACGTTTCTCCAACGACTGAATTAATACCATGAGCGCCCTTCATGAACTGTGGCCAGGAAACCCAATCTCCTCGCTCCACACCACACTTGGAAGACAGTGCAGCCAGGAGAAGATGCTCCAGTACCTTAGCCCACACATTAATGGGTCCCAACTTTCCTGAGAACATTTCATCTGTCTGGTTTCCAACACCCGCAGTAAAATGTTTGTTCGATGTTAGTTGCACTCCAGTTTTAAAAATTTTTCCTTTATGGAAAAGTCTTCCGCTATGGTAAACCATGAAGATGCCATCCACACTTTGCCAGGTAACACAAAGGCCATGCCAGTTGTTGTCACTCACGTATAGTAACGGTCAGTGATGGTTCTATAGCAAACTGCAACTGAGATTATTGCCTTGCGTAGGAACTGTACCTCTATGGTACAATCATAAATGTTGTTGTTGTAGTTGTTAAAAAAAAAACACTCAAGCAAACAAACTAAACAAAAGGAAACCTTATTTTGAAATACACGTTCTAAAATTCAGATTTAGAAATACATGTACGAAAAAACTTATCTATGTAAAGTTTCAAATGAAAGCTTTTGAAGAATTAGTCATAGCCTTTTTAATCTTGTTATCTGTTACTTCGTGAAAGGTGACTCTGACTAGACTGTAATTGTCCACGCGAAAGCTTAACTAAGCATTATTCTCATGTGGTCAATTTAATTATGCTGTACAAGGTGAATCTATACTTCAATCTATATCTCCACTTTAAACCGTAAAACCTCGCAACAGATATCTACCTCTCTTCATCCAAGAGCGTAAATCTCAGTTGCCCCTCTTCAGATAAGATTATTAACAAAGCAATACTATCACTGAACTCAGAATCCAAATAGTGGAGAAGACCAATATGATGCATATCAGTGGTCTTCAGCCACAGGCATATTGTGAATGCTTCAATGGCCTTATCTCCAGTAACAGCCACCTTTGAAAACTGGTTCGTTTGTCGCTGAGAGAAGTCTAGGTAAAAACCATGATCTGCAAGGAAAACAAAGCATATTGCATTTGTTCACACTACCACAGCCGTTTCGCAACCGGCGCCAGTCATCAAACCTGGCAAAGTCTGGTTAAACCAATTTCCTATGACTTTCAAGGAAACAATACACTTAAACCTCCAAGTGGTGAAGCTGCTTGTACACCACCGGAAGTCAGGTTCACATTTAAACGCCCGACCGCAGGTTATTAAATGACTTAGGGTCTACACTATGCCGGATAGCATTTTATGCCGTTGTGAAAAATACTACGGCCTGGTGTGAACGGCAGTGGCCCAAAACCGCAGCTATCTTTCCACTAGAATCCAATTTTTGCTCCTCGTTGTTGATTTCCGTTTCGTTTCGGTTCTTTGTTCACACTACTCCAGAAAGTGTCACGAAAACCTATCCGATATGTGACGATTCACTTTCAAGACCGCAGCGGCCCAGCATCGCTCCGACGCAAAAATCGTGCCGAAATCATCGTTTTGAATGTGAACAAAAGCCCTATCCGATATGGTTTTCGTGCCGGCACAAGAGCTATCCGGTATAGTGTAGACATAGCCTTACAAGCCTGGAACATCTTGGCCGGCATTCAGAGACGAGCATAGCATGGTTTCTCCAGGCTTTGAAAGCAAGTCTGTTCAAACATCAAACTGGGCTGAAAACATGAGAAGTCTTGAGAGTTTTCACGGAAATTTATGATCACGAGATTTAAAATATAAATCGTTCTCCTTTGACTTCTCCAATGAACAAAATATGAGAAAATGTTTAAACTGGTCAGAAAATATGAGAAAACGAGAGCTTTTATTTTGTTTCCTTCTTCCATCAAGGTAAACGACGGACGGGAACAAAATATCACATCGCAAATTTAGGACTATCTTGTTTGTTCCTTTCATTTGATTTTTTCTTTTGTATACAGAGTTCCAACATGTGGGATAACTGTCGAAAAGGCAGTGGAACTTGTTATTTTCATCTGCTATTTAGAAAAGCCAAAACCAACCGAAACAAAACAAAAACAAGTACAAAAGATGCCGGGAAAAAGACCTTTTGCAATAAACGTTTCTCTTTTTAAAATGAAGGATTGAGTATGAAGCTATTTCTTCATATTTCGTCTAATTTGGAACATTACTATTATGTAATAATTGACTTTTTCTCAGAAAGAGCCCCTCTTAAAAGGCTTCGCTGTCATGTAAAACGATATTGTTGTTTTACTTTATTCTTTTTTCCAGTTTAATTATTCCTGTCATTTATTTAACTCCCTATCAGTTATAGCCTCCTTTGCACACGTCTTTGGGCTCGTCACGCTTTCCTTCCCCACGAACGTCTGCTGAACTGAACTGCCACTTCCGTTCGCGGCGGTTAGCCAATCATAGTTCGTTTTCCAATTTTTAGCTCGTGGAGAGCTATCGGGATGGTTGGGGGATCAGCATGTCAGGCGTAAACAATGGAAAATTTGTAATCGATTATCGATCGTCTCAAGTTCGGCAGGCGCTTTCATTCATTCGTTAAATGGTCGTTAAGGCACATTCAAGGGACCAACAAACTTTATTCTGTCCTGTTTCCATTGATACTTCAAAGTAAAATAGTACGTACGCCCTGGCGTTCAAATTGTACAGTCCAGTTGCGTTTACGAAGAAATGTTCCGAGTTACAGTTTATCTGATAAGAATAGCGTATTCCCGAGCATTGAGACGGCATGAGGGAATGATTTAGACACCCGTTCTGGGAATTCTCATATCCTCAGACTCTTCGTAGTTGCTGTGTAAATATTTTGTTTTCATTCGCTGACACTTTATGTTTTCACGTATTCGAATGCTAAATAAAGGTAAGCAAATGTTCATTGTGTCATATCTTCAATCAAGCGTAACGCGGTGAGAAATACAGATAATCATCTCCTGTGAAATGCGCCTCCGACAATTTTCAGTTGTCAAAAGATTTTGAATGCAAAATATACCTCACTTATTTTGTTTTCGTTCTGTGCTGCTGTACTTCGAGCAAAATAATTTTGAACAAACTTTGGTTCACAAAATGTGCGTTTCCTTACCATATGCAAATCAGAGGATATTTTGTTTCGTCTGTATGCTTTGGCGTCTGCTCACAGAATATCTGGCGGGTTTCGTCTCACGGTTTTTCCAGCTAGTTTATCGGCGGTAATTTAAAAGCAGCTGTGATAGGTTATTTGCTTGTTTATTATAACAACGGCATGGACAACAGCCTTTTGAATTCTTGTTTACCGGTTTTTTATCCTTTGTTAACCACATGCGTATGCAAATTCGGGAAGCGATCAAGAAACAAAAGGTTGCGTGTATAATACGCAGCGCAAATTTCAACGAAAAAATCTTAGGAAAAAAGTGCGCATTATACACGGGTAAATACGGTAAACTGTTACTTGGTATTAGAGTATTTCTTGAACAAACTACTCTTCTACTGGAGTGGTTTCAAAACTCCCATTCCACAACGTATATTAATCAATGAACAACAGTCAAGATATAACAAACGAATCAAATCGTAAAACAGAAAAATGTATTACACTGCATTTCAAACCACTCTAGAGGCTGGATAATTCCTTATATCACCTCCCTGACACAGTATCTTACTTACTCCACGAGCTTACCACAGGATGCCTTTGATTTGAAAGTAGGACTTCGACCCCGGGATTATTTTCACAGACCATGCACGTGAATCTGGTGTCGATTTCCATTCTTACGCAGCTCGTTATTGGTTTCTTCAAAACAAAGGCTAACCGCCGGCGAACGGAAGTGGCAGTTCAGTTCAGCAGACGTTCGTGGGGAAGGAACGCGTGACGAGCCCAAAGACGTCTGCGAAGGAGGCTATATAAGTTACAGTTTCGAACGAATACCTGTAAAGTTTCGATAACGAAAACACCTCTTCCCACGCGATAAAAAATTGCTGTGTCCTTCTAATATCGGCATTCTATATAATACGGTTTCGTTAAATATTTTCGCGCATTATACCTTTCAAAACATTTTTTCTCTTAGGACAATTTCTTATGCAACGTGATTTCGTTTTGAACTGACTTTATCGTGATTAAGTGCATAGGTGAAGTTCTCCGCACTTCATCCCGAGTTAAACTGCAGGAGACTTTCTTCAATATCAAGAAAATTGTTACACAACAAAAACGGACAATCTTCACCGGTTGCTATCTATAGAAAAAACTAATTTCCACATAAATGTCCTGATCCTGCAGAGAGTTTACCTGACGTTCAATTAATTGTTTCACTCTATTTGAACTGAATAATTCATTAAACAGACAGTATCGATTAACATAAACTGTTACTTATCTTTTCCTTTTGTTATCGCAAAATGTTGTCCTTGCAAGGAATCTAATTACACAATTGTAAAAAGACTTGCAATACTTGGTCTTCCAAATAGTTTATAAAGGGTGAGTTAGGTGGAAGCTTTTAAAGTTACAGAATGCTAGAATGCCACTTTTCTCGGATTTCGGTTTTTCTTGAATTAAATACAAGTCTTACATATGTGGCCCTGAGAATGATAGAAATCACATAAACTACAACATGTAAAACAGGAACAATATCTTTTCATTCGAGTCTTGCCCAAACTTATCGGATATTCTTAATAATAAGGACTGATTACACCTGTGCGTTGTGATGAAAATGAGAAACACAGAGTACTCATAAAAAGGAAAACAAGAGGCTACAATTAGCCTAAACTCGGGCTTGCAAAAAACAGTATTGTATCCCTAATTTAGCGCTAAACAAAAGAATAGAAAGAAGTCTGTCTTTCTTACATCGGACGCATTGCGCTTAGCTTGTATTGGAGTCTATTTCTTTAGACCCCTATCAACATATATTCCTCTAAAATTACAAAATTGCTTTACAGTTCAACCATTGAGAACAATAATTATAACACTTGTAAAAAATATTTCTAAAAGAACAAGAAAAAGAGAAACAGAAAAAAAATAGCCCGTGATATATATACCACTAAAAGACATCGAACCCGGGTTAGCTGCGTCACAGGCAGGAACAATGACCTTTAGGCCACAGAGGTTTATCGTTATGCAATGTGATAAAAATAGTGAATTGATTCCAAAAAACTAAGCATACTTGTTTTCGCTTCCATGGATAATTGTTTGAGAAAGGAAACGCTTATCGAACGATGTAGGATTTTTTCGCATAAACGTCAATGGAGTCTCGGTGAAATGTGAGTAGAAAATTAATTAGCAGAGTTAAACTGTTTACAAATACGTCAATCCAGGGTCATTTGAAACACAAGAAAGGAACGTTTCTCGGACAGTTTCAAGTCACGCAAGTACATTTGTAAAAACTAATTGCTTATCATTCAAAAATTAAAGTCCAGAAATTGAGATATTGTGGGAAAATAGTAAATAAACTACCTGTCAAAGTCTCAGGGGTAGATGATATCCCGTACTTGAGTTATTCAAATGTACGTCTCAGTGGAGCGGATACGGGGAACACGGCAGTCCATCTGGAGTTAAATTTTGGTCATGTTAATAGCTTTCTTCTCGCAGTTGAACTTGCAAACATTCGTATAGACACTTCTCTTAACATATTAGTTGTTCAGACTTCAAAGACACAAGGTGAATCGTTGTTTTCCGATACGTGACAACAGGCACTCGGCCGTGAAAGGTCAAACTTCCCTTTGTCTGTAGTCTCTCATATCTGGCGCTCCCCTCGCGTCGCGTCTCCTCGCAACGTCGCGCGCGCACGTGCCTTTCGCCCGCCCCACAATCCATCGCCAAAATTAGAGACTACTATTGACATCTCAATGAAGCAAACATTCGCATAGACACTTCTCTTAACTTACATATTGTTTGTTCAGACTTCAAAAGACACAAGGTGAATCGACATTTTCCGATACGTGACAACAGGCATCACTCTTGCTGTTGTGAGTTGTTAAAAATAGTTAGCGCTTGCGCAGAAACGCCGGAAGTGAGCTTTGTGGTTAAAACTCGACGGCGAAGAAAAAGAAGAACCGTCGGTAATTTTAGACCCGGGCGACCCGCGAGACGCGGGAAGCCCGAGTAAAAATAGGAAATATATTTTGCAATCTGTGTCACGACGAAAACTTTCGGTTCAGATCACGCAGTCAACTTCCACACCTAACATCTAATACCTTAATACGTTTCTTAATACACTTTAGACTCGGCCAATTGATCAACCGCACTCCAAAGGAATCAAATCTCAAATCAAATCTCACGGTAGACTACTAACATTATTATTGCCAAACTTCATCTGATATGAGCTCCTTCCCGATAAGCTACTTCCCGATAAGTTGAAAGGTAAAATTCAATTTGAAATCAAACCGCATAATGCCTTCTCAGACTTCTCCGTGGATGATATCATCTCCGTTCAACATTTATCGCAAGAATATCTCAATTATTATTTTGCCTTTTTCCAATTATGTATATAAACTGAATCACTAGGTCTTTCAACGAAACTACTTACGGTAAAGTTAAGAAACTACTTTTCAATTAGTAAGAAAACAGCTGAACACAACTAGCAGATAATCATCACGGCGAAAAATGACAAGTAGTCATACAGTAAATCCATTCTAAGTGGAGATTGTGTCATGCCGAGGAATGGCTCATTTTGTCGCACCAGCGTCGGCAAGACATGACTTAGTTCTTTCCCAAGAGCAAATTCTTTGTTCGCTAAAACTGTACGCGTTTTAAGACATGTCGACCATACCTCTGCATAATGAACCTTGCCCTTGTATTAATTGTCTTGAAATAAAGCAAAGAATGACCTAATAGTAACAAAACGGAACTTAGCCATGATTGGAGAACCTAAAAGAAGTTAAACAATCTTCACAAAAAATTAAAACATTTAATCCAACTTACCGCCGAAAAAGCAATATAAGAGGCCGAACAATCTTTCATCTTATCCACGGTACTCTATTATTCACAGGCTTTCGGGAGGAAATGTTCTTTTATGCCAAGTCTTGTATCGAATAATTTGCGCATTGATCGAAGATTGTCCGATGCGGTAAAAGAGTGGTTTGAGTGAAGGATACCACAGACATCAACACACATCACCGAGGTGCTCTATGAAGACACCTGCACAGAACTGCCGAGAGTCAATCAATTAGCCTTGCATAAAGCAATAAACGACCTGGTAAGAGTGAATCTCGTGTTTGTTTATAACGGATGAATGGCGCTTCTTGATTGGTCAATTCAGCCAACAGGTCATAATAAACAACGACTGATTTTGCGGATGTTTACTCAAGTTCATTATGCCAATTGTCAAAGTGGATCTTTTCCTGTACTAAATATATCGGCAAAATGAAAGTGCTTCCTGAATTTTCTGCTTAGAATCGACAAAACAAGCCAGATTTAGTGCCGTTGTTGCTTTCAATTGTATTGCAACTTATAATAAATAAACTTAATTACCCGGTACACCAAAGTTAGACTTGACAGTGATTATCTAAACAGATTTCTTACAAATTTTATTTTGAGCCACTTCGATCCACTTCCGTTGCTGGGAATCCGACGAATGTAACGTGTATTTAAGAGCGGATGTCTGTAAATATCGACCAGAGGTAGGAATTATAAAAATTTCGGAAAATCCCAAAAAAATTCTGTGGATTCCCCTAGGTATTCTGTTAATGAAAGTATAAATTTTACTTTCATCGGATGAATATTTTGGCCATATGGATGGTGTCAAGTTCGGGCGCTTTATAACCTCTGCCAGATCGCTTTTTCGAGGCCCTAGACCGGGCTACGGAAAGAGCTCGATTTGAATCTAATTGAAATATCATTCAACTCACAAAGCTTCTTATCACATTCAAGAGGTTTGAACACGCATTTTGAGTGGCCGTGCCCTTGAATTGATTGCGACTAGAATATTTTACAGATTTTTAAATATTTACAAAATTTTGAAGATCTCGCGGGAGGAAAATTTGGTCGAAATTCGAAGGCCAAAAATCACACCCGGTACTTAACTTCAGACAACAAAAACCATTCTACATTAAAAAGCAATCTCAAAGCTTTCAAAATATGTTTTTGAAACTTTGGGCAACATATGAAATGAATTTTTGGGAACGCGAAATTCACGGAGCACTTGAGTGAAATTAGACCCTTCTGACTTGACAGTTTGGAGGTTCGGCGCGACACAAATCAATACTCAAACAAATATTTCAGCCAAAATAAGTGTAGTTTAGGCAATCTCAAGTCTTACAGTTATACATACGTGCCTCATAGACATTGAATACAAAATTTACAACAATTTTCAGCCGAAAAGAACTCATATCCCAGCTTTTAGGTACTAAACTTGCCTCGCCAAATAAATGTGAACATGCACTCGGCCAAGTTAATTCTTATCACTCAAAGCCAACAGTTCAAAATCTACACCAAATATCTATCCTACGTAGTACATAATCAGATGCACGATATGTTTGTTTGTACCTTTTGTCCTTGTTCGTCTTCAATCCTGCAAAAAGATCCAAAAACTACAGCGAAATCCCCGCACATTCGACGTGTCACGCGTCTCGTGAAACAGCTGTTGCGTGAGTCGAGATTGTGCTGTCCGTAACATTAAACGCAAGGAGATCCGGCTACTTGATTTCCGGGTTGTGAAAAAAATTCAATCACTGATCTACATGTTATAGTTGCGCCAATGGAATGTTCTGAAGCTCAAATTTTCATACGTTGCCGTCGTACCATGATTAGAGAGCTTTTTTTGCAGCTGACGTCAGACTCCCTAATGGCCACAAGGATTTTAAGGCTCGTGTTAAGACCTTCAAGAGGGTCGTGAAGGGGGGGTCCTAATCCCATTTCCCAGGAAATTATTTTTTTCAAATCCCAGCTCAAATCCCACAATCCCAGGCTGTGTTGCTCAAATTGAAATCCCATTCCCATTTTTCTATTGTTTTTTATTTCATGAATCCCAGTCCCAGTGCACAAAATCCCATTTCCCAGCCTCTAAAAAGGGCAAATCCCAGCTCCCATTTTACCCCTTCACGACCCTCCTTCAACATTGCTGGCAAACAACATCGAACACTGTGTACCCAACATGTTGCGTGTGTTTAGACACCGTCATCCAACAGTGTTGGGCCCAACATGTTGCGTGTGTTTGTTCAAAAGCCAGCAATGTTGGATGTTGGTGGCCAACGAAGTTGGCAGCATTTTCATGGGTCTTTACACAAGCAAGGCGCAGCGCTGTATTTCCAAGGACACACACATCACCATTAAAATAGACTTGGATGGATGCATACATGTCACCAGAACGGAGCTGCGCTTTAATCAGTCTTTCGTGACGGAAGAAAGAAGGCATTGTATTTTGCTCAGCAAACCATTAAACAAATCCTAGGAAACCTACACTCTCCGCCAAATTTGTCTGTAACACTAGACGAAAAGGTCGCGAATTCTCATGTCACAGCATAACAAGGTGTTCCTTACATTTTCTCTCAACCCATGGCTATAACCCCTGCCCCTGCTCCCGTCCCAATGTTGAATGAACATCGGGTATTACGGAAAAAAATTCTCAGTGGCAGAAATTTTTTTTTCTGTGTGACTGACGAGAATTCAACATTCGGAGGCGGAAAATGGGGAGGGTGTTACAAGTAAATTGGCGGGAAGTGAAGTTTAAAGTTTGTTTATAGTTTTTTACAGTTTGTTTATACCACATTTTTTGTGCCGCGCTAAATAGCTGATAACAAAAAAAACAAATCAGTAGTGGACTGAAACAAAACGCAGACTGTTAACTACTACCTTTATTATATTTAACCGGCTTTCGAGTCGAATGTAATTTCCACACTTTTTGGGCTAATGATAGGAAGTCTACGAAATACACTTACTTCTCATGTAGGGAACTGTGCCTCGCTATTGACTTTCTTATCGACAACATCTACGTTCGCTTCGGAAACTCAGTTTTTCGGCAAGTTATTAGTATACCAATGGGCACTAACAGCGCACCTTTGCTAGCTGATCTGTTCCTTCACACCTTTGAGTATGATTTCATGCTTAGAACAATGAAACGAGATAAAACCATAGCCGTCCAATTTAGCAACACCGAGCGTCAACAATGAGAATTTCGGAAATTACATCAGCGCTATTTACCCGTCGGAACTGGAACTGAAGGACACTACCTTGACATCAAATGAAGTTTGTTATCTAGACACAAGAATAAGGAATGGTGATAACAACACTCCTTTTCATCTCAGTGTCTACGATAAGAGGGATGACTTCTCATTTCAGATTGTCAATTTTCCTCACATGGACAGCAACATTCCCGCCAATCCGGCCTGTGGTGTTTTCATATCTCAATTAGTGAGATATGCTAGACTTTGCACATCGAAATTAGATTTTATTGATAGACTTTACCGACTTTCATCACATCTCCTTCACCAAGGCTTCAAATCTAGGCTGCTTCGTAAATCGTTGACTAAATTCTTGAAAAGCCATGGTACTATCGTTGAGAAGTATGGTGCTACACTACAGGAGATGAGATTAGCAATCCAGAGATGAGATTATATCCTTTATATTATCCTGACGCCCAAAATTGAGATCTTTGTTGCTTCCATTCCTTAATATCTCTTGTAGTTAAATTCATATTTATCTTGTAATTCAAAATAACAATAAGTGGCAAAAAATAAACTGAAACTGAACATTTTAATGCAAGTGTACGCGCACAATTTTCCTGAAGTTGCGGTGCGCGTGCTTGCTTATTTAGTTTACGTGTGCTTAGTTCGTTATTTAACGTACTCCTATTGTTTTACGTTGTTTTCCTTGCTAATATGTATAGTCAATAACTGTGCTCACAGTGTGGGTGGCTCCTCCTAAAATGTTCTGCAATTGGTATAGGATTTGACGGAGCCGAAACCAATTGTGGAATTGCACACATTTTAGGTATCCTACTGATGAACGGTTATTACATGCAGATATCTTTAGAAGCAACATTTGTTTGCGGTCTGTCACCTTTGAATAGGTGTAAAACAACAAGAACACAAAGTTTAGATTTCCCCAAACATAGATCAAAAATAAAATAAATATCAATTCAGTATAATAAACATGTGCATCTACTTTGACTTTCCTACAATCTATTACTTGTGTGAAAAAGTTAACTTACACAGCTTGCCAAGTTTATTTACAACAATATTAGGGCAACTCAGGTTTTCGGGTTGAACACGGTCTTACAAATACAACAATAATAACTTATTATTAAGATTAATATGGGCATGTCGCTTGCACTTCAATGCCCTTTTTATGAGTGTCGAGAACCCATAACACGGTTTAAATAAACTACATATCCATTTCAATAAATAAAGCTACTAATTTAGCATTGTCACTACCTCTGTTCTTGATTAACAGTCCTTAACACACAAATCCAAACAAAAATATTTTTTTCGTTTGCTGAACTTTCAGGTTGCAAGAGGTCTTTATACTTCTTGAAGGTGGTGGAGTACGTGGTGGAGAATCAACACGTTCTTTAACCGGCGAAAACACGAGCACGATTGGATAACCATCGTAGAAAAATGACGAACTTCAATTATACAATCAATTCAGCGCTTGAAATTGTACACAGTTTCGAAACCACAGCTCCTTCAGCTAAACTATACGTCCCCAGCTGACGCCAAACGTCCACTAAAATTAAGAAATATGCTTTGTCAAAGGATTGAGAAAATGTGGCTAGTGTGGTGCGAATGTCTTCGTATAGTGCAATCGTCCGGGTACTAATTAAAGATTGGATCTTTACCCGGTGTCTGTAGGATGGGGCAAAGTAAGACTACTACCCGTCATGGATGGGATCCTAGTCCAGCCCTAGGTTAGCCTCAGCAGCATTCTTGCTGGTACGCATTTATACAACCGCGTTTAGGAGAGACAAAGAGGAGCACAGTTTGTTGTCCAAGAAAACAACACGACGGCAGAGTAAACGCTACACTACCGCGCCTAAAGAACATTCAAACGATGGCTAATGACCACTACTTTTCTGTCGCCATGTTCACCTGCAGTAAGTGACGTAGAATTGCTCATCCAAATCTGTCTCCACTTATCTGTGTCCTTTTGCTGTTCGTTACATAGTCTATGAACAGCAAAGGTAGAATCTAAACTGGATTCTCCTATCAGATTCAAATTGCAACTAAACAAGAAAATCATGGCGACCAACTGACGAGGTCTTTAGACGAAACTAGTTTTGTAGTCGAAAAATGCAAGTTAGTGTGCTGGAAGTATATGCAAATGAGGCTTTTTCCTGATAAAGATGATGCTAAGTAATACTTTCCTACCTTCGACGAACCCGATTTCGCAACAATAAACTGTATTCAGTTTGTTAATATGATTACATTCTACCAGAAAAATTGGAGTCAACAGCGGGAGGCTAACCAAAGAACTTGTGTAACCTCGTTGCATTCTCCAACCACACGTTATATGGGAGAAGAGTGGTGACGTATGTCTTGTCTAATAATACTAATACAATACGGCTCTGTATTGCTGTCTCCCAGTCAGTAATAGTATCAAAGGTTTAATAGAACTCAGTGTTATTAAGATTTCAAGTTAGAATCAAGGCTCCAGCCGTTTCTTACCTGATAGTTCACTGCTTAAGTTCCATCTTATTGTTATCACCCACCATGACATTCTTTGCGATAACTGTGACTTTCCCTGAACCTATAAAAAAAAGTTAACGATAATGAAGAAACAACCTAAAAACAAAACAAAAACAAAAACAAAAAATTCTCTGCTCACACGCAATTATATTTCTGCGCCTGAAGATGTATCATCTGTCTTTTGATAGATTTACGACTTACGCCGCTGTGTGACTAAAACGACCGAAAACACTGATCTTTTTTCTCTGGAAAAGTGTGGGGTCGGTTGTACTGTAGACTGATAGGTGAAATATAGACAAAAATGTCAAGGAACTTTATGAAAAAAACATATATTGGAGAGTGTGCGAAAATGGATAAAAGTAGTCGTTTCCAAATGATTAGTGTAGGCAAAACCAAAGAATGAAAATGAAAACATTTCCTTCTCCCCCTCTCCCCTAAAAAACGATTGATACTACAGCTACCTTTCTTACGTTACCTACATAGATCTAAAACCATTAGATAATCGATTCGACAGCAATGGATAGTGTGCAGTGAATGCACTCATAAACTCAGCTTACTTAAGGCAAATGCATACGGTGAGAATAAAGTGAAAAGTGGCCTCACCGTCGCTTTTGACAATACCATCTGAACTCACTCCAGCTTGATGCTCGTTTAGCAGGTAACTTACGACGTCATCATGCCCTTTCCTCACTGCTATTTGAAGAGGTGTTTCATCTCCCTTAGGACAAATTAAAGACAATTTTCAGCAACCGAACACTTAAATCCACAACGGGCGTTACTTTAAACTAAATAAGTCCATTAAAGGTATGTTGAGACATTAGAGCCAAAGTTGGCTTCATATTATACACTGTAGGAAACCCAAGCGAAAAGTAAGAACGTATAATAAATAATAATAATAATATTATTATTATTATTATTATTATTATTATTATTATTATTATTATTATTATTTATTATTATTATTATATTATGTGAGGGGATCCAACTCGCCTAGGCAGTTTTCGGTGGAGCCGTCCTAATTAATTTATAACTTAATTAAAATTAAAATAAAACATTCAAGCTAATCGCATTGCTCCACTGTGCCGTTACCACTTTAAGAAAAGTGGTGGGATTGAACAGATGATTTTCCAGGACCAGGATGTATTTACACAGCTAAATAAGAGGCACTGCAAGAATACAGCTGAGCAAGATGTGTAGTAAAGTATTATTATGATTAGCTCAACAATCCCAACTCTCACTGAAATCTTACATTGCAGTTCCAAGTCAAACAGTGAGAAAATCGTCCCAGTTGGAATGATACTTGTGGAACCTGACTAAATTTTTAAAACGCCTCTAAATCCATCAATCGACTTGTTCCTTGAGCTCGGATTCATATCCCCCTATGCATGACTAGGAAGTCATGCTTGCGCCTTACCCCAATAACAATATTATGTACGTGCATTAATCATGACATATTTTTAGAGAACTTACACGGGGTTTCTTAACGTCTGCCGGACAGTAAGGATTTCCCAGTAACACCTTCACAGCTTGCAGATCTCCTTTTTCAACTGCCAAATGGAGTGGTGTTAGATCAAACTAAAAAAAGAACGCAGAAAAAATACTTTGGGCATGCAACACATACATTTACACTCTCATTAATAAAAAAAAGATGAAATTAAAATGGATCTTAAACTTTTATGAAGTTGGTTTTGAATTAAAAAAGGGAAAAAAGAAAATAAACAATAAAAGAAGAAGGGAAAAGGGTTGGAAAAGTTAAAGAGAGCCGGACAAACTGCTTAGCGTCCTTTTGCGTTGAACATGGTGCCACTTTTAACCAGAAGAAATGTGTTGGGATGGTGTGAACGTACAAAGGCAGATTTAGCAAAGACGACGTGACCACAGTAACTAAGGCGCGCTAGACTGCGAGTAGTTTCTAGTTTCGGCGACGGATTGTGGAACGGGCGAAAATTGCGAGGAGACGCGACAAAATTTCGCGCGCACGCGTATTTCTCTCGCCCCACAAAAACCCATCGCCGAAAATTATAGCCTACTCGCAGTGTAACGGCGCGCGCAAATCTAAAACTCGACTTGACCGATGGTAGCACGGCAAATTGAGCTCCGGAATTCGCGTTCAGTCTTTTCCGCGCGCTTTCGCCGCGTTCTCATTTTCAAGACGTTGAGTTGTCTTTGCGGCTGTCTGCGTAATATGTGCTTGACTACATGCCTTTAAAATGAAAGTTGTGAAATTCAGTGGTAGAACCCACGATACTTAAGAACCATCAATAATTCAAAACTCACACAGTCAACCAAATTTGTGTCAGCTCCCTTCTCCAATAGCAGGTTCATAAGGTCTTCATGTCCTTGTTTTTCATCAACTACGAAATGCAGAGGCGTTCTGTCTGTCTGGATGAGAAAACATAAATAAGCTGATAAAAATTAATGAGTAGCTTTCCAACAAGCAGAAAATAACACTAACAATTTTTAAAATTTTAGCGTGTCATTTGTTTAACCATTGCGTTCAGACTCTCAGGCGAACTTCTAACCTATACAGTCTTTTCCCTTATATATATATATATATATATATATATATACATATAAATTTCACATTTTTTATACTTAATACGATGTTTAGACTATTTATAAAGCAACTTTTTTGGGCTGGTTTTTGTCACATTTACTGGAAGCTGAGCCATTACTTTTTACATATATTTTGAAGCTTCACGTTAAACATGTTTTTATGTCTTTTATCACAAGAATTTCGAATACGAGAGTTTTATTTTTGCAGAAAGTGCACATAAAATTTTAAGAGTGCGCAAGATTTTGTTAAAAGTTGGTCATTTTCTAATAAAGTTTTTTGGATAATAAAATAATAATAACAGGAGCCCATGGGCTCCTGCAATAATAATAATAATAATAATAATAATAATAATAATAATAATAATAATAATAATAATATACATATTTAACCCGGGTAAACCCGTCAGCTGAAGCTGTTATAAATGGGTGCCCTGGGCAACTAAAAAAATTAACAATTAAAAGAAAAATAGCTATAACAGATGAACCATCAGGAAAATGTAAAAAACTATGTACAATATCATGGATAAAAGCTAAGAATTATATAACTAAGTAAACTAAGACCTAGCCTGCGAACGCAGACGTATTTCCGGTTGTCGCTTCTCTTACTTTTCGGGCGGAGAGAAACGACAACCGGAAATACGTCTGCGTTCGCAGGCTAACTAAGACCCTACAAACTCCAAAAGGTTTACCAAAGCTCTAAGAAATAATTGCACTGGCGTTTGGACTACAATCAATTCAATTTCACCATCTCGGAACAAAAACACAAAAAACTGCATATTCAAAATGACCAGTACGTAAACAACCAGATATGTCACAATAGCGGGAATCGTTGTATGTGCACCTATTTTTAGCAGCGGTTAACTTTCATGGGCTTTCGGTCGAAACTGGTGTTCTTGTGTAATATTTCCGCACCATTAAACCACAAGCAAATAATCCAAAACTTGCTTAATCCATACTCAACCACAAAAGCACATGGTCGCTAAAAACTACTGGAGGAGCGGTTACATAGCTGACACAAACAAGACTATTCTACATCTTCTCAATGAAAATTGCATGATGCTGCTGAGATTTTCGGACCACCAATATACAAGGAAATTTCTTCTTCCTTGTATGTTTAGCATACCATCCAGAAACCGAACTTTTAATTACCGACAGCTCAAACTTACCGTATTTCCTCGAATAAGCGCCCACGCTTGAATTAGCGCCCTTCCCTCGAATAACCGCCCACCATCTCGGGCAAAATAGCAAATAAGCGCTCCCCTCGAATAAGATTTTATTCTATTTTCGTCTGGTTGAGCTGAAGAAAACATCCTTCCTTCAACTCTAAAAACAAAAATTTATCGAAATGGCTTATTAAAAAGTTTATAGACGAACAATGTGAGGCGTTATGAGCATATGCTAATTTATTTCAACGTATTTTGCGGTTTGTTATTAACTGCTACTTAATTACCTTGCTTGAGCTTACGGCATAACATTCCACGGTTCATTTCTCGTCTCTATGTTTTAGTGAATTTCAGTCAAAAAAAGCCCAAAATTATATTATTCCGTTGCTCCCCGTGTAAACACCCCAAAAGAATTTTCCCTGTAACTGATTTCACCATCTCAACTCTACAGGGGAATATTCCCTCTGACCATTCCCTACGAATATCACCCTCGTGTGTGGCGCCCTCCTTCGAATAAGCGCCCGGGCGCTTATTCAAGAAATACGGTCCTGATCGACTGACTGCCACGTGCTAGTGGTGAGTTGTCAGTTTTCCTTGTACGTGCCTACAGACACCGTATAAGGCTTACAGTATCTATAAACAACGAGTAAATAATTTCAATTCACCGCTTTGAAAAGTAGAAGAAATAAACCTCGTAGACTACCAAGTATCTGAAAGTTAAACAATCAATTAACAGGGGGAGTTTTCCCTGAAACTGAAATGAATTTTCGTTCGCTAACATCGATTCTGGTTTTGAAAAGCAAGCATAGCATGGAAGTTAAAAGTCTACTGCACAGCTTATGATTTAGAACAATAAAATCCAATTCCCGGAAGTCATAATTAAGGGTTGACAGATTCAATAACACTACAAACAGGATTTGTTTCAAGGAAAAAAAAACGCTCCAGTTTACATCTTTCTTTACCTTCTTCGATATCTGAATATTATCGCATCTACAGGGAATTCGAAATGACTGAATGAAATCCCTTCTGTCATCATAAAAGCGAAATATTTTCAAAGCACTCTAGAACTCCTCCCAGAGAAAAATATTCATAACGCAAATTCTGTAAGCTTAATGCGAACTGTCTGACATCAAACCGATGACGTGTCCGCGTAAAATAACATCGTGAATTGAATCAACATTAAGCTTAATTTGTTTCCAATTCGCAAATGCCTTCGCTCTTACGATACTGTGAATTTGTCTCTTAGCTAGATCTAGATAATCTAGTGTAAGAACTCAAAAGCTAGCTAATAAAACACAAACTTGTGAATTTTTCCCACCTCATCGCGTGATCCTTCTGTCGGTTCTCTAAAATTTGGAGGGGCACCATTTCCGAGAAGATTTCGTACCACATCAAGATCAAAAGGTTCGTTTTTTAAGGCCCTCCAGAGTTCTTTTCCTTTCTCCGTTACATCTTCGTCCTTGTTAGCCATTGGGAAAAGCCAGAAAAAAAACGAGGAGAGGAAAGACACATCTACGAAGATGAAAATAACGTTCGCTTCGTAGACTTCGTAAACACGAGTCTATGCCGTCATTGTGGAGACTGGTAGCGAACGTATGTAACGCAAATGTTTATGACATGTCAAAGAGACCCGCTTTTTAAGGGCTTTCCAGGGACTGAGGAAATGTCCTGAAATGTGTTACATCACATTTATAACCAGGATTTGACTTCAACAACCGTCCATGTCCTTGCTAAATAATTACCGTAGAATTCCGAAAGAAACAGCCCCCCACCCCGAAAGTAACGTTATTTTTTTTGCCCTCCTATCAAATCCCGAAAGTAACGTCCCACCCCCCCCCCCCCCCGAAAGTAACGGCTACCCGAACAGCATTTTGAATAATTACCCCAAAACAGTAACAAAACACTGTTGTGACTGTTGTATTTAAGGTTCATTTCAAGCATAACAGTGCTTTGCGTCGGCTTCCAAAGCGATCTGTACGGGTCCGCAAATGATCCCAGGACCGCAAATGATCCCGGACCGCAAATGATCCCCAAAACGGACCGCAAATGATCCCGGACCGCAAATGATCCCCATGTTGGGCCGCAAATGATCCCGGCTAAAAAATAAGGAATGGCATGGATTGATATAAAAATGACACACAAAAAACAGTTATTCCATAGTTTTTTTTTTTCGTTTTTAGAGGAAAATCTGTGATCTTGCGTGACGTTCTGTCTGTTTTAGGACGCCGGCTGCATAGTACAGTAATTGATTTTGTAAAGACACTTGCTGTGATCGTGGACTGCGAGTTTCGCTTCATGTCTTCTGATTATTGTGTGGTACATCCCAGGACGTTCGAGAACATGCTTAATCAGATTTCATTTCTGTCGGGTATATGATCAACGCTTCGGTGCACGTGCCCGATTTCAGTGAAAATCGAGCATGTATAAATTAGCCTGGAAACAGGCTCCGCAGTGGGATTTTAAAGGAGCGAAAAGAAGGATCGCGGCGAAAAAAATCTTCGAGCGAAGCGAGCCGCCAGTCCCCCGCTCGGCTCGCCTCGCTCGTTCCTTCTTTTCGCTCCTTAACCCCACTGCGGAGCCTGGTCCCAGGCTAGTATAATTCAATTGTATAATCACAAATACAACGGAGGATTAAAATACACACATACCCGTAAAGAAATAACTGAAAAATTCCGCAGTTGATTTCGTTATCTTTTGAAATAAACGTCTTTTGTTCACTGAGCACTCTCATTTAAAATTGTACCCAGAATACTAGAGGAGTTTCATTCTCACATTCATGGGATCAGCCGACTGGCCTGTGGCAGGAGAGAACCGCGGTGATGTGGTTGAAATCGGAGCAGGGGTCAAAGATCATCCGAAACTTGTCACCGTCGTGTGAGCTGTGACTCCCACGCGTTCGGAAAATATGGCTAAACTGTCTTGTTCTTATTTCATTGGTATCATTTGTGAACGTTCTTGGAGTTACTAAAGATAACAACAAACACAAAGATCTCTAAAGACGGAAGGAAAAAACGAGATAGGTTTGGATCCTGGTGTGATAACACTGATTGACTGCTTCACATCAGTTGGACAAATTGTGTCTGATTGTGTGACCACGTTTATCTTTTTAAAATTAATCAGATGATGATAGTTGTGAGCTATGATTTAAGGCTTTGATAAAACTAATCGCAATTCATGCCAATTCCCTATCCATACCATTTCACAATCCATGCCATTCCCTATTTTTTGTTCGGGATCATTTGCGGTCCAACATAGTGCAATATGGGGATCATTTGCGGTCCGGGATCATTTGCGGTCCAATTTGGGGATCATTTGCGGTCCGGATCATTTGCGGACCCGTACAGATCTCAAGGAGTACCGTATTTAACGGGTCTTAATGTAACATATAAAAGAATAGTTTGTGCATGATTTAATCTGAGTGAAACTTATGAACGCTGCAATACTGTATTGAAATTAATTTGTCAAAGAAGAGTCAAAATATACTGTACAGTTTAATATTAGTGATCGTGTATGTTTTGCGTACCGATCAGTTAAGGTAGTCTGTTTTGTCTACTGTACGTTACATTGTTGGAATATGCATAAATGGAATGACTTTTCAATTTCATAATACCTATCCTCTTTGTATAAGACCACTTCGAGTTACAAACGTTTTTTACCTATCCGAAAATAACGGCTACCCGGAAGTAGCGGCCCCTCTGGCCTGTAAAATCCAAAAGTAACGGGGGCCGTTACTTTTGGGATTCTACGGTAATCTGAGAATTTGGAGCGACTCACTGGCGCCGTTGACCGATTTCCACCGCTGACTCGGGGTTGGATTTCATGCCCAAAAATACAGGGCTTCCAACCGAAGTTGCGCATACTTCGAGGTCACTCTTAGAATTTTCTTTTCGTACTTTTTCCTCTGTCGGAGTTGTATTTACATTCCGTTCGAAAGAACCAAGAAATCTGTTATCCAATGTATTCTTCAAAACGTCCCCACAAAGGAGCGCAGAACACCTTTTGAAACAACGGCCATCAGCCGGTTTGAAAAGGTATTTACTGAGGGACCCCCGATGGAAGAACTTTATTGTAAAGGGATCACTCAGGTTTGCAAAAACAGATTGTGGGACTTTGCACCCAACCCAGCCCCCCTGTGGGACTTTGACCCATCCCAGTCCCCCCTGGGTATTATGGTACCATAGAAAATGTATGTAAATCATAGCTTTTTTAGTAAAAGTGAGTAGGGGGTGGGGGGTATTAAATTCCTTATTTCTCCAAAGATTTTGATGGAGGACTGGGTATTGCTACGCATGTATCTTTTCACGTGACAGCTGATCACGTGGTTATACTCGGCTCATTTGAACTCACTCTCTGGTCGGCCGAATCATTTGCACAATTTATCTTGGAATGTGTCAAAATTGCCCTTCATTACTGTGTTGTGGGTCATTTGCTGGTGCCGGAGCTCATCACCAAGGGCTGAGAAGGCTTAAACCTGGCCAATTCTAAAGAACCGCTTATTGGTACTGCAAATACAACAAACTTTTTTCGAACGCTCGCTTAAATCTGCTGACAGTTTGTTTCTCGTGGACAAGGGGCCTAAAAGCAGATGTGCCTTGTCTCACCGGGCTCCAATCTTCACTGGCGGAAGTTTCATTGAATGCTGAAGGTGCCCGAACAACTTTTGGTGCAGGATTGAAGCCTGGTCTGAGACTTAAAAAGAAAGTGGTAAATTGTTTCGGAAGAGCCTTTCCCGCTCAAAGATACGTGGATTCTCCCTGGATGCAACGGGGGCAGATTCTTGCTGTTTGGCTGCTTGGTTGAGGTTGTTGATAAAAAGGGAGCTGAGAGAGCTATTGCTTGCCTTTTTTCCTCAAACTTCCTGTTTAATTTGGAACCAGAAGAGCTGTTTTGTAATGTTTACTCTCTGAATAGAGGATTGAGTCGTAAAAAGATTTGTTCAGACTGCTCGTTTGCGAGGTAAGATTTTCATTTAATTCTTGCACTAGTTTTAAGCTGATATGTTGTTTACATCCCATCTGTGTGCTATTACTTTGCTGGAGAAGTGCACTGTCATGGCTGTTTGATTTTTTTTCTCTCTTGCCCATATGTAACAAACACTTATGCTGTGATATTGCTGAAAAAGATGGCAAAACCTGACCACAGCAATTTTTTTCGTGACCCTATGCAGGTTTGAAATTTGAAACTGGCATGAACAGCAATTTTTTTCGTGGCCCTATGCAGGTTTGAAATTTGAAACTGGCATGAAATTTGTAGATGGCAACAATTATTTGCTTTTCATGATTTAAATTTTACCAGCTTTTTAGGGATTAAATTAGAGGTACACAACCTTCTATGCAATGATCCAAAATAAAGCCAATCTGTTTAATTGTTCTTTCATAACATTTGAAAAATTGATGGTAGGGATAGGCAGAAAACACCCACTTTTGGCAAAGTGAAACTTCGAAGATTTTTCTCTGCAAATAACAAGAGTCAGTCCACAGGTTTAGGTTCATATCATAGATCAATACAAAGATAATTGGTAAACAATTGTTTGTTGCCTCTGTCACTGACTAAGCATTTTTGCTAATTTCTTGTTACCGAGGAAGCACTATTAAAGACATCTGACAAAAGCTTGTTCTGTTACCATCGCAACAAGAGACTCAAAACATCATTGTGTTTGTCATCATTCATGGCAACGAGTTGCATGATGGTGGTTTCTTCTGCATGAGCTTGATTTTGGAGATCATTCTAAGGCCCCTGCACATATCTTGAACTTTTCGTTCAGACGTTTTAGCAGAATGTTGTGATTTACCGTATCAAAAGCGGCGCTAAGATCAAGCATGACCAGCAACGTAACCTCTTGAGTGCTATGATAGACGATATGATGAATTAAACTCTGGGTATAGTGAGTCAGTCATTATATTGGCGTATGTGACAGTATGAGTGACTGAAAAATCTTTCATTATGTTCTTTTGTATTTTATTCGTTCTTGTCATGTGGAAAAACCAATCTGCAATATATTGGAAAATGGCTGTTTCTTAAAAACAGCTATAATTTGGCCTGAATTTGGAAATTGTGTCCTTGCGATTTTTCGCAGTTCTTTGTCATGTTAATGATAAGTCGAAAGCTAGCTGCGTGAAAACTGCGATTTTTGCGAAAATTGTGAAAAATCAGTGAAAAGCCTCCAGAAATTACAGCATTTGCGAATATTCCCAAGGTTGACGATGTTTGGCGTTACTTTCGATTTTTCCCAGATCTGCGTTATTTTAAACAACATGAAGGGAGGAAGATCCTAGCACTAGGAAGATCCTAGAAGGCGGATCATCCTAGCGCCATTTGTTTTCTGTATTCAGTTTACATGCAAAGGGTTGCACTTGGCCCTAGCGCTAGGATCATCCTACCTGAAAGGTAGGATCCTAGGACCATGAAAACTGCTTTCGCTCGGAAGATCCTAGTACCAGGGACAACAACAACAAGCTAAGCAAACGTTTCCTACCAAATTTACAACAGGTCAAATTTGATTTTTCCTGGGTGATTATTAATTTGCTAGTCTTCTAGGGTTAAATAATGTAAAATATCTTAACCCAAATAAAATTTGGTCTGTAACAAAGATTTCTTTTTTTTCGGGCCTGTATATGTACAGACAGCTGTTTGCAAGTTCTAACAGCAAAAAAAGTTAATGAAAAGATGCCCCAAATGGCACTCACGTTTGTTAAATAAGCCATTCTCAGAAGTTATTTCATTGGTTTTATTAACTTATGTGTTGCAATTCTTATGCCTAAGTCCGTATTATTACCTTAAATTTCTGTAAATTAATAGGTTGTCATATGGCAAAACCACCACAAGAAATATTTCTCTTTATCTAATCTACCATTTTTTAGGTAACAAAATTTTATAATTACCACATCAGAAACAAAGAAATTATGTCTGAGGAAAAGAACAAATTGTAGTGTACTATCGACAATCGAGTGTCATAAAACCAACAGTAACCAATTACTCTGACCTATAACAATGGTGTACATACAGTATCATACACAAAAACAAAAAGTAAATAATGAACCAATCATAAAATGGAACTACAACATATAGACTACCAGTACAGTATGTTACCCAGTTTCCGGCCACTTTCGATTGCAAGCCCTACAACTTCTTTTCAGTACATGGAAAAAATCACAAAAAAATTACAAAACAATACAACAATAAAAATCAATAAAAAACTTACCCAGAGGAGGAATGAATAATTGGCCCGTTTTTCAGGATCACATTTTTAGTTACAGCAGTCTAACAAGTTTTTCTCAGTACGCATGCGCACCACGAGGTAATAAGCGGCGTGCGTTTGGAAAGTTCAGTTCGTTTTTCCATTTCGTTGTTTGAGGACTGCATTTCAATAACCGACAAACGCAGGCTAAAAAGTTTATCTGATTTAAAACCCGCGCCGTCGCGCGAATTGCGGCTGACCTCGCGGAGCCTTTTTTGAACCCGATAACAATGCGCGCGCTCGTAAGTCATTAATTATCTGTCCAAAAACAATAGAACTGCCACATTTATTGAGGCGCTAAGATAGCGTTGATCGATCCGTTGTATACACCCTTTGCATATTATTTGCTCGCGTTCTACCCTCGTGAATTTACCTTACTCATGTTTTTGTCGCTGAGAAACGCGATTAATTCTGTGATGCTTTAACGGTTCATCGAAAATACAGAAACTACATTTGTTAAGCTTTCCAAAGACACCAAAATCATTCTGGACTCAAGGTTTAGCTTTTTACGCAACATAAAAACTGTGTCATTTCACAGCACTTGCGGCGAACTGTGAAGACTTCATATGTTAAACGCGTAAGTGTTTGTGGCTTTTACATTTCATCTGTAGAAAAATTCAGTCACAGTTTCCAATAGTAAATGTCTTGAGCTTTAAAACCATGTAAAAATTATGTTGGAACATGGAATTAAACGCCGCTAAGAAAATTTTCAGACGTGCCGCTTAGCGAAAACGTCGTCAGGTTCTTTATTAACTAACGCAAAACAAATTGTGATCTTCATTTAGCGCTTTAATGAACGGCCGTTCGGCAATTCAAATACTGCACTTCTGTAGCTTTCTAGAGAGATCAAAATCACTGTAAAATTAGAACTACAACGCGAGTTATGAATTTTTACGCAACCAGACTCTTTGTCATATTAAGAGTTAGTCCACTCGACTGTGAAGAGTTCAGATGTTAACCGCGTGAGCGTTTGTCGTGTTTTCATTTCATGTTTAAAAAGATTCATTTATATTTTCAAATAGAACATGTCTTAAGCTTCAAACTGCAGTAAAATAATGTTCGAATATCTCATTTAACGCCAAGAAAATACTTTTGAAAGGTGGAATAATTTTGAAAAGTCCTCGGGTTGGCGGGAATCTTGTTAGGCTTTGGTCTTTCCTAAACGGTTGTTCGGAAAGAAAAGGAGAGACCCAAATGATTTTATAACGACAAATATAACTCCACTTGAGAGTTTTTATGCATGAATAATTGTTTACATTTTGTCGGATGACAGGCGAAGATTTCACTTTACCTTGCTCTCCTTCGTATTTCCAACGACAGCAAATGCTGGGCGAAGGCTGTATCGGTGGAATACAGACACCATTCCTTTAGTCGTTTTTATGTTTCATGGATTGCTTTATTTATGTATATATATATATTCGGCTATGCTGCTGGTTCCGTTTCTGTTTATTTCTTTCACGATTATCTGAGCTTTTGTGGAAGCTGGCGGGAGAAAGAAGCCTTCGACCGGCGCCGGCATAGCGTTTTTCCTCCTCTCGGTCCTCCGGCTAACGGCATTAAAAACCACACCATAAAGTCCTGATTGCACGAAAATTGCAACTCAGCAAGAACTATGTATCATTAATCTATAATTCTGAGAATATTTAGGGTAATATCGAACTCAACTGAGCACGATGCAAACGGATTTTTGAACAGATATTTTTCTTCTCGCATCTTTTGAATTCGTGACAGGATGAAGAAAAATCAAAATTTTGAGCATGCGCAGAATCGGGACGCTGTTCCTTAAATGTTTAAATGTGGATTGCGATGTTTTGACCACTGTGCTGCCAATCTTTATAAGCCGGCGATGGAGTAAATTAGCTGGAGATCAATATAACGACCACTACAACAGTCGGCCATGTACATATATTGATCCACAGTTGGCCGACACCTCCATCAGTTTAACAGGCTTCAAAACGTCGTGATCCTGATCTAATTGTCTAAATTGTAAAACAAACGATTTACTCCAGTACTATGAAACATATCTATTTTGTCTGGAATTTTAGACAGGTAATCTAGACAATTGTTGTACCCCTGTTCCTGGTATTGACAATTTACTATAGCGCAAAATATGCATTACTTACCAAAACTTTCAGACTTTTAATTTTCGGACATTCATCTAAGTTCGGACTAAAATTTCGGACAATTTGCTGAAACAGAGCTAAAGTAAATTTACGCCTACAAAACAGGAATTAGACTGAAACAACTTCCGTGAAAAGATGAAGATAACAGAAATTCTATTAAGCCGTTATCTCAAGCAGTGTTTCCACTAGAGTTCGCTTCACAAAGGAAACCCAGTACAAAACCAAGGGCTTTGGAGTTCAAAATGGATCATTTACAGTGTTTTTCGTAAAGAAACGAATTTTCTTTTCCAGTGATAAGAACGAGGAAAGCCGAATTCGAGTTCTAGCTATATGATGTGTATCGGGCTATTGGCCTTGAATTCATATGATGGCGTCACCCAAGAAAGTTCTTAAAAAGTTTCATACCTGTACTGTAAAAATGTCGGACTCTTAAAATTTCGAACGGTTTTATTTCCGGACACTTTTTGTTGGAAATTAAAATTGTCCGAAATTTTGTGCAAGTAATGTACGAAATTTTTCCTCACCACGTTTCAGCTGCAAAAAATACAATACTAAATTTGATTATCGGATATGATTCTAAGATCTATTGAAATTTGTCTGCGTGGTTCTGTATTATTTAAAAGCATAACTAGGTGTCAAAGTTTGCGTTATATGAGATTACAAGGCAAACGAGCTATCTTTGAAGTGTAAACAGCCTAAACTGGTTACTCGATGAGTAATATTAATCCGTGAATTTGTTTTTCAATTTAACGTGAAAAGCGAATTACTCAATTTTTGCCCGAACGTGAAGGAATTTTGGTAATTATCCATGACGTGGGAAAAGTCGATTTCACCGCCGACCGGTTAGCTCAGTGGTAGAGCACCGGACTAGCGTGCGGGAGGTCGGTGGTTCAAAACCCGGTCGGACCATCACTCAGGGTCTTTAAATAATTGAGGAGATAGTGCTGCCTTTGTAATAACATCTGCACATGGTTAGACTTTCTAGTCTTCTCGGATAAGGACGATAAACCGTAGGCCCCGTCTCACAACTCTTCATAATTGATTCTGTGGGACGTAAAAGAACCCACACACTGTTCGAAAAGAGTAGGGGACGTAGTTCCCGGTGTGATGGTCTATCTCTCATCTGATGATTAAATGCTCGGAGATATTAGCTGCACAAGCTACTCTAAAATCCGAGTATGTATGTATGTATGTATATGTATGTATGTATGTATGTATGTATGTATGTATGTAATGTATGTATGTATGTATGTATGTATGTATGTATGTAATGTCCCAATATTTTTAAGTGAATGCATTTTGCAGAGGGGTATAGGGGACCCTCTTCTATTGGCTCCAATACTTTATGCAAATCATAGTTAAAATAGTGTGTCGATACCCATGGATGAATAATATCGATTCTATGATAAGTTTTCACTTCGATTTCTAATAATCGACTGCTCCTGGATTTATATAAATCAATACAAAGAATTGTTGAATTCTATTTGTGCAATTCGCAAACTCTGATGCGAATGCTTTTTCTGAGATGCCAATACAGGTGTATCCTAAACTTGGTAAGCCCAAGTTCGCAATGTTACTGTCAGGGTACAAAGAGGACTCCGTAAACTCACAGTTAATAATCCAGGGTCAGTGAATAGACGGTACTTTGCTAATTAAAACTAATTAATATATTAAGTAAGAATCGGACTTACTTCACTAATTTACGGGCCAGAAGTGCTTGAACATTCTTGACGTTACGTTCGCCCATTGTCAGGTGTATTCCTTGGCCTCTACCATTTTGACCTGGAAACATAGTAAACCATTTCAGTCGTTCAGTTCTTCGCAAACTACATTTATTAAAGAACACAACTGAAATGAGGAGGTACTTCATCAATGCACGTCTTGCCGACAGCGGCATGTAAAAGAGAATATGTGCTAGAGCCAGACAATTGTATAGTTGTGTCTACCATACAAAACTGAACTAAAACACAAAACAAGTCCACAAGACCTTACCTTCGAAAATGGACGATTTTTGACCAAAGATCTTTGCAGGCTCCATCTATTACGTACAAGTTTATGAAAGGCTTTACAGAAACCAATTTCAAATTCCTAACGAAACGCTTTAACCACTGAAACATTTTAGAAAAAGCAAACTAAGATACACCAAATCGTGCGGTCAGTTTGAAGTACCGGTGGGTCAAGCCATCTGTTGTTCGCTTGAATCTTGATTTAGTGTTCATTGTTGTTGGCAATAATTCGCACGTCAGAAAACCGAAGTTAATTTCAATAGTTCAAGAAGAAGCTAACCTGCAGGGCTTCTGATTCCTGATGCACATCACGCGGACATCAAGCCAAAGACTTGAAATTTGAAATAGTGAGCAAATCCAATGGTTATGCAGAGTGACTCATCTCTTTTTATAACAATTCATAATGTGATCTGCAATGACAAATATTTTGATCAGCTATCACTGCACGAAAATTCGGCTTTCATCGCCTTTGATTCGCATCAAAGGTGCGGCAACAGTGCGTGCGTTTATTTTTCATGTAAAGCCCATCTCAAAGGGAACGATATCAAGGGGAAGTGTGACATTTTCACATGACTACGAGAAACTATCGTGTAACACCTCAGCCACAAGATTTGCGTAAACAAAAAACCTTTTGAGGCATTTTATTATTTGTTACTGTTGACCTGTTTTCTGACATTGAATTGGGTTTGTTCGATGATTCTCTTTCTCTCTACTTTACAGCGCTTACCAGTCACACGCGCCCTCAACGTTCGAAACTAAGTTTTGATGGACGTCAATCAGTTTTCATGGCAATACAGTCCTCGTTTCGTGTCAGTTTCACGGCCATGTTCAATCGTAGTTGTGGGCAGGTATAATCGCTCAGTTATTACTGACAAAGTCGTTTCCAGTTTAATTCGTTGGGATGGAGGATTATTATGTCGAGACAACATGGTCTGCCTTGAATCACATAGCATTGCCTGATTTCATACCGTGAGGTACTGGGTCGAGGGCGGACTTTCGCGGACAAATTGAAAAATAAACAAACATGGTGTCCTCTGTTGCGAAGGAAAAGGCGTCCTCATCACGAGCTTATTGTTTCAAAAACAAAATGAGGCACAACTCCAGTGCCAAGTCGTGGCGGACATCAAGTTTTTTGTAATTTGTCCGCGAAAGTCCGCACTCGACCCAGTACCTCACGGTATGAAACTGGCCAATGCAGAGCCACTTTTTGGGAGCAAAACGTTTGTGAATTTAGAAGGCGATTCGATTGTACGTAAACACTGGAGCCGTAAGCGATCCGCCAAAGAGAAGATCAAAGAAACGAAAAATATCAGGTAGCTGAAGACGTTGGCCTCAGAAAACTGGAGTCGAGTTGTGTGGAAATTGACTTTTTATCAGCTTTTTACGGATGTAGATTATTTTAGCCGCCGAAATTCTTGTCATTCGTTATGCTACAAGATAATCCAGAGCTCTATCTTCACTGTATCTTGACGAGTTGCAAGCGTAGTTGGAGTACGAGAGAGGTGAGGCGTATGCAATGCAAACCCTCAGCAGAACTATACGACAAATGGGATTGACAGTAAAAAAGGTACTGAAAGCCGCAAGAGATTAGCAGTCAAAGTTTTGTAGTTCATCCTGTAACAAAGGTTATTATTTAGTTCTCATGTTGTGGTTGTACACTATTCGTAAATTTGTAGCCTCAAATCATTGCCCGTGAGCAAGGCGAACACACAGAGTTCAGACGATTTACATCTCAGTTTCGACCATAACAGTTTCTGTTCAAAGGTGACAGACCGCAAACAACTGTTGCTTTTAAAAATATCTGCATGTAATAACTGTTCATCAGTAGGATACCTAAAATGTGTGTAATTCCACAATTGGTTTCGACTCCATCAAATCCTATACCAATTGCAGAACATTTTAGGAGGAGCCACCCACACTGTGAGCACAGTTATTGACAATACATATCGACGAGTCAAGTAAAGATGAAAGAGCAACTTAGGTACTTTGCGAGTAGTTCGTTTAATGAAAGAAACCCCGTTATTGTCATCGATACATTTGATTGACGTCCACCAAAACTTAGTTTTCGAAAAATGAAAAAGTCCTTGGAGGGCGTAGCCTCCTTCGCAGACGTCTTTGGGCTCGTCACGAGTTCCTTGCCCACGAACGTCTGCTGAACTGAACTGCCACTTCCGTTCGTCGGCGGTTAGCCTTTGTTTTGAAGAAACCAATGACGAGCTGCGTAAGAATGGAAATCGACACCGATTCACGTGCATCGTCTGTGAAAATAAACCAGGGGTCGAAGTCCTACTTTCCATAAATTGGAAAACGAACTATGATTGGCTAACCGCCGCGAACGGAAGTGGTAGTTCAGTTCAGCAGACGTTCGTGGGCAAGGAACGCGTGACGAGCCCAAAGACGACTGCGAAGGAGGCTATGGAGGGCGCTGTAAATTACCGTTACAATTTTCCGGAAGAAAACCGAGATCGGCAGTATATGAATAATACAGACGTTCGAAGTATTTAACTCACTTATTTAATGATATTTAACACGTATTTGTTCATGTAAAGCCCATCTCTCAAGAGGACAATAGCTAGCTAATTATAATTAGTAGGTTCTCATACAACGCTCTCAATAGAAAGTGTGACACTTTCACTGACATGACTACGAGTATCGAGTAGCACATCGGCGATTGAGGTTCAACTAGAAACAGTCTCGTTTTCTAATCACGCTTTACAAACATCAGATTTGCGCAAAAGCACAGCGGATTGTTGCATGATGTTATTTGTTGCTTTGTTTACCTGCATGTTTTCATCACAATTTTTTCCCCTCGAAAGTATTGTTTCCGTGGCCTGAATCACGAGAGGACGGTTTGACATTTTCCAGACCAAATTTCTTATGGAAACAAAATGGCGCGCCAATCTGAATACAGAGAGTAATCGAGAGCTGAGCTTCTTAGGCCGCTAATTCTGTTTTCCGTGTTCTCTTTTCGGGTCACGTGACTAACATGATGTCATATTCACTACCAATGCAATAAGACATTTAAGACTTTACGGCAATTCTCACGGGGGATGCGAATGTAGTCAATGCCCATAACAGCTCCTGTTACCTACGTACTTGACGTCTTTAAACTCCTGTACGGTTTTTGCAAGAGTTTAGAAACGTCCAACATCTATATCGCATTTCACACACTCCAATACTACCCATATCAGGTGGTAATAGTTAAAATTTTATATCAGACTATCCACCTTTTAGTCTTATTTAAGTTCTGACTGAATAATCAGTCTAAATAGACTGAGATGCCTGCCCCCCTGACTACCTAACGAGATGAAAGGTACGCGACGTTCTCAAATTGCATTGTTTCAACCTTAATTATGGTACTTGTGTTTTGAATTTCTGGTAAGTCTAGACGTTCAAATAACATTGCTGTTACAGAAGCTTGGTTTTAACTTAGCGGGATTCTTAACGCAAGAATGAGCTATGCCTTAACATGCTTGAGTTAATTAATTTTGTTGCATGCGCCAATAATTATCGTTAAAAATGATGGCCCGCGTAACAGTCATTTCATTTCGGAGAGCGTGGAATGGATGCGCTGGAAAGGAACCATTTCACATACTCTCGGAGAGGCCACAGTGTACCTACACAATCTGTTTGTGTAGCCCTTTGTTATTTTATAGTAACTGTATGGCTTTATCGTATAAAAAGTACGGTAAATCCCCAGTATATTTAGTAATACTATAAAATGACAAAGGGCTACACAAACAGATTGTGTGGGCTCCCTGTGAGAAAGGCGAGAACTACCACAAAGGCTGATGGCAAGGTCAGAATCATGCGATGAATTTTCTTTTCCACTTTGGTATTTTCAGAGTTGCTGCAACGTGGCATCGTGTATATGTCTGGGTAATAGGCTATTTCCGAATTATCTTTGGCCTCTTTTTCAAAGCGAGTCCTAGTGCTCATCTTTTTATATGAAAATTAGTTTTCATTCACATGCAAATTTAACTCTATGAATGGAAATTAATTTTCATATGAAGAGATGAACACTAGGACTCGCTTTGAAAAAGAGGCCAAAGGTAATTCGAAAATGGCTTATTAGCGCCTTCAATATTGAGAGGGATATATATTAGACAGTGTTCTTAACGTTTGTTCACTCATGACGCTATCTGCACGTGTTGGACGACTATAAGGATGAGATCGCCAGTCGGTGCTACCATGATCTCGTGCTCTTTGTTCCGGACCCTGATGAACCGGAGCTCATTTTGGGGGTCCAATTCTCGTACTGCGGAGTTGGCCATTTGTATGAGGTTCCCATATTGCGTTGCGTAATTTCTAGTGGTTGTGATGTCCAGATTTGAGCGTAGTGTAAGCCCCTCACGATTTGTCACCATCAGGGCCATAACACCGGGATGTCCCTGGATGCGCCTGAGGACTCGATCAACTTCCGTCCTGGAAACGGTTGCTTGAAACGTCTGAACGTCAAGATCATCCATTACTCTGAAACAATCAAAGTGCAGTTGAATGAAATCGATGACTGTCCGAAAAGCCAATTAAATTACGGAAACAAGGGGCGCTCTCGGGTTCCCGTCGAATGGAAAAACCGGGGAGAAGTTTTCGTCGAAAAGAAATTGGCATTTTCCTCAATCAAAATGGAACGGGACGAGCATGTTACTGGCATTACTCTTTAGAGACTGGGTACCAACAAAAACAACATCAAACCGCACGTTTAATTCATCAAGGAGCATGAAACAAGTGGGACGCCGCAGATGGTACAGGATTTTTCGATCGTTCCAGCATAATGCCGCAAAAAATATTGTTTAAACAAAAAAAAAAAAAGAAAACGAGAAAAGAGGAATATCTCCGAAGGCATTCCATTCGGGCGCGATCCATTTGGCCAAAAATTCCGGAATTTTCGGTTCGGAAGCAAATGGCAAGTTGATTTCCGGAAAGTTCTCGAAAATTATGTTCAACTTGTCGAGGTTGTCCATTTACCCGAAATATCGGAATTACCGGAAATTTTCTGTTCTTTTTGGCATTCCATTTCACTCAGCTTCCCCACCTTTCCTTGCTGTCAGATGTTGATGATGATGATGATGATGAACTTTATTCATATATCGATGTATTTAGCTGACGCTAATTGGGGACACAACAAAAAGATAAAATAAATAATGACTAATATGATAAATAAAAGATAAGAAATAAAAAAAGCTATAAAAGAAGCTATAGTGTAATCCTATATATATTTAATATACATTTACAATATGCTAAAATAATCAAAACAATTCTAGGAACACGGTCACAACTTAAGAGGTACAAATTACGCACGCGGAGCAATTGTTGCCATTTATCAGTTGAAAGCAAGATGGTGGAGTTTGCGTTATACGACGAGAACGGTTCACTGAAGTGGGAAAAACCGTAGGTGTTCCTTTTGACACCTGGGAGTTTCGGAAATTCAAACCGGAATTCAAGCCCAAAAGGATAGCGCCCTTCAAATACCAAAGATTGTCCATTTAATCGACTTTTCAGGTCAGTTTTCAAGTAGCTAAGTTTAACAAGCGAAGCGCTTGGATATACATTCCCTATTAATTAAGTACTGGAATAGAATATGATGATTCTTTTCATATTCAGTCCCAACTTCGTTCCCAGGGTTTCTCCTCTTCCCGCTCTTCTCTCTCTCTCTCGCTCCAGGAGGTGGGAAGTCAAGAGGAGACACCTTGGTAGGAGACCCTGGAAACCCTGGAGGATGGTTAAGTTCTTTCGGTAGTGAATTTGCTGCGTTTTTTAGTTTGTCCAGATTCGAAATCAAATATCTTTTCGGGGCTTAATGGTCAAATATAAACTACTCGAGCCTTGAAAACTAAAAAAAAAATCTATTCAAAGATGCGGCAAGACAGAGCCGCTACACTCAGACTCTGAGCCGAGGATGATCAAGGGACTATTCAGGCAATTGTTTGATGGTAAAATAATCGGCTAACTGATTGGATGAGATAATAACAGTTGATGGAACATTCTAATAACTGTCACGTTGCCATTTTTCGTGGGGTCACACAATCTGCTCGCGCCTCGCAGATCGATAACGGAGTATAACGTTGCGTGCCGTTCCAGCTGCTCATGCAGCTCACTAGACAACGCTGGACTCACCCCAATATTATTACTGAATTAAAAAAATTCAAACCTGTGAATCAATGTTTAAAATGTCTAGGAAAATAAATTAGAAGTAGCCCTTGTTCAAGTTCATTCTGCAACTGAATCCGTGCACCTGTTCATTGCTAACGGTGCGGCTACACTATAGCCTGCATCTTTTTCTTTTCTTTTCTTAATCTCTTCCTACTGAATCACCTTATGTTTGTTTTTCTCTGCCCGCCTCGATTAGCTAAGCTATATGCGAGCAGAGGAAGTTGATATGTGTGTTTATGTATAATTTGTATTTATTTTGTAACTCTTACCTGAATATCAATAAACAGAAACATCACAACAAATCATCCTTAGTTTATTTGTTCCACGTTAGTGGGGCTCAAAATTAACAAAGCTATTTTGTTTCTATGGATACGAAAAACGTATATCGAAAACTCGCTTCTCACTTGCTGTTTACATGCTGAAAGAAGATGTAAACACTTTTGTGGAGTCAAGGCCTTTGCTACTCAAGAAGGGGATGAGTCGAATTAAGTACGAAACGTCTTAAGAGAATTGGTAATCGTGCATTCGACAGCAAAACGAAATTTTAAATACATTACTGATTATTAATGTCCTTCAACATTCGGCTTTGTTGAAATACTGAGGAAAACGAGCATCTTTCGTTTTATGAGAAGAAAATGGTACTAAATTCCTTTGACACTTTCTTCTACCATCAACAAGAATATTTCCGCGATTAATTTTTGTGTTTGGCGATATATATATATGCGATATCTCGTTAACGTTCAGCGAAAAAATAAATCTATGGGAAAAGGACGCGTTCAGGCCGACAAGGGGAGAGCGTAAGACCAAAGAAATTTACCATAAATTAAGGACCTACTTCAAACGTTGCTACGCGCTACTGTATAACTTCGGAAATACCTCGTTTGCAGGCGGCAGACCG